>JACBKR010000693.1:0-63624 GCA_014218235.1 Colocasia esculenta
GTGCTGCCACCCAATGTCCTCACTAGCAGCTTTCTTCGGTGCCATCTACATAAAATAGTTATTCATTAAATTTCATCTAAAAAATATTCTGATTTTTTTATAAATAAATTCAGAAATAAAAAATTAGATGAACATGGCCAAAAGTATGTGTAAGAAAGATAGATTCAAATGAGAAATGGTGGAAAGTGAACATTAAACACTTACACCATCATGTTTGAATTATTTTGAATTTTTAAACAAATATTTTCAGAAATTCAAAATTAAAAGAAAAGGGCAAATCTATGTGGAAAATTTTAAGATTGAAGAGAGAAATGGTGGAAAGTGAACATTAAACACTTACACCCTCATGTTTGAATTATTTTGATTTTTTAAACAAATATTTTCAGAAATTCAAAATTACAAGAAAATGGGCAAATGTATGTGGAAAAATTCAAGATTCAAGAGAGAAATGTTGCAAGTGAACATTAAACACTTGCAACATCATGGTTCTAAATTTTGATTTTTTAAAAATATAATTTCGTTGCAATTTCTGTTTATTTAAATAATTTCAGAAATAAAAATGGAAGAACATGGCCAAATTGTGGAAGAAATGTAGATTCAAAGGAGAAATGGTGGAAACTAAACATTAAACACTTGCTATATCATGTTTCAATTATTTTGATTTTTTAAAAAATATTTTCAGAAATTCGAAAATAGGAGAAAATGGGTAAATCTATGTTAAAAAATGGAAGATTCAAGGGAGAAATGGTTGCAAGTGAACACTAATCACTTGCAACATCATCTCCCATGAATATACCTCCCATGAATCCCATCCATCAACAAAAAACAAAAAAAATGGAAGATAGAATGAGACTTACCTTCAAAACAGTGAAAAAGATGAAGAGAGGGATGAGAGAAGCCCAAGAACACCTCCAAGCACCTTCCAATCCACCTAGGAAGCCTCCTTGGGTCTCCTAGAGTGTGGATCTGGCGTTTCCTTGAGAGAGAAGGGGGAAAGGGGGGAAAAGGGCTCTTGCGGCGTGGCTCCTGCGAATCGGGACTGCACAGTCTCGATTCGCAGGGCGTCGGGGGTTTCTTACGGGGCGGGGCGAAGCGGAGCGGGTCGGGCCGGGCGAATCGGGCCGGATCGAGGCGGATCCGGTCGATTCCCTGGCGGACGGCGGATCCAGGCGGATCATGCTTACGGGCCGGCGTCGATTCGCTCCGATGCGGGCGAATCGAGCCGATTCGCTCCGCCGTGCAAACCATGGTTTCAATACAAAATGGAATATCAGAAGAAACTGCCCACAAAAGCGAAACCATCTTCCAGCAACATGAGGAGTTTGTAGATGATTCCTACCAACTCCCTCCTGAAATCGTTGAAGACAATCAACTCAAACCTTTTTCAGGTACAATCTTCAGAAGCTGAATGGGTCACTGTTGGCCCCCGAAAATCAAGAAATCCTAGAAGGCCCGGCAACTTACAACCAAGGTCGTTCTAGCAGAGAAATATTCCTGAGCCATCTTCAGAGCAAATTAATGAATTCACTAGAAGCTCTGCAAATGAAGAATAGAGAGAAAATAGAAAAAGAAATGAAAAAAGAAAATGAAGAAACAAATTGAAGATGCTGCCGCACACAGAAGCTCCTCAGCAGCTGACGGCTGTTCAAAGACTTCAACAACTATTTTGAGCTGGATGAATATGTATCTCCCAGGCCTTCTGATAACCTACACTCGATCAATATATCCCATGGGAAGAGATCGAGCGAAAGCGACGGCTTCGGGACTAGCTACTCCATGTCCAGCATGAAGCATTGCAAGAGGAGGATCAGCCTCCCTCACCAAGCTTGAGCCTCTTTAATGAAGATGCTGAAATTACTATGGAACAGTTGAACTCCATGTTCAACTCATTCTCCTGCTATATGGTGTTCATCCCTCCTCCAAAGGAATTGCAAACTCCGCAAAAAAACACTACTACACAAGCAGGAGATAAACCAACGACGCTTGTATACCAGCGTCGACCTCCAGGTAATTCAATCATCATCTTAAGAAGGGTCGTGGCAGGCCCAAAAAGCATCTTCTACTACCAAGCAGCCAGATAAGATTATACTCTTTCATGGCGAAGAAGCAAGGCCTCTGCCCGAACCTCAAATCCGGGCGGATTCTTATATATTTGATCCTTCAGATGAAGAAGGGGACTACCCGACAAGCCTTCCCAGTCTGAAGATAAAAATTTAAGTCCATATGCTTCATCAAATGAGCCAGACAGTGTTCCTCCTCTTCCTAATGAGAAGCTATTGGCTCCTATTTCTCAGAAGAAGCCCGTCAAGTCAGGAGAGCCTTCTGGGTCCTCATCAAGGAATCCTCCCTTGGACCAGATACGCTCCGAAGCTGACGGTAAAATTCTTCAACAACTACAGTCACTTCCCGTCAACATCACTGTCTGGGAAGCAATTGCCTGGAGCAAAGACTTGAGAGAAACTCTTGTCAAAATACTCCAAGAACCAGAAATTTATGAAGCCCATATGGCAGATTTCCAAGCTCAGGCATATGAAGCAATGGCGGCAAATGTCACCTTCACTGATGAAGATTTGCTATTATCTTCCCCATATCATAATCGTCCTTTATATATGAAAGGAAACATTAATGACAGATCATTAAATCGGATCTTGATTGATCCGGGGGCATCCATCAATCTAATGCCCTACAAGACCTTTCAATCTTTATATCTTATGCCCTATATGCAAAGGGTACAGGATGTGAAGATCACAGGATTCAATCAAAACTCAGAAAAAGCAGTAGGAAGAGTCACCGTCAACTTGGCTCTAGGGGATTTCGTCACTAGGGTGACCTTTTCATTATTGATGCTAATACAACATATAAAGTTCTGCTTGGGAGACCTTGGCTGCATGAAAACTGGGTCATTCCATCAACTCTCCATCAATGCATCAAATATGCAAAAGAAGGGAAGCAGTATACAGTTTTTGCTGATCAAGCCCCCTTTCGGAGGATGAATGCAACCTGACTGATGCCCTCTTATATCTTGGGGGACCAAATCCTCAACCCTTCTTCGTCTAAAGAAAAGGGTAAGCAAATTAAATGCTCAAATAAAGCAGTGAGACTGGCGAGCTTTTTGTGATAAATAAAAGCCTTGCTAAATCTTCTGCAAAGAATTCTCAAAGCAAAGAAATCTGCCCAGAACGGCGGAATATCAGTTATGAAGCTGATCATGTAAGTCAAGTCATTGATGGCGGTATTCCTTTACCACCCAATTGCATGCAAATTTATTCTCCGAAGCAAGAACAAAGTGTTCGACGATTAAAAACTTTCGTCGTCACTTATCAAAGAAAAGAAAGAAGAATGGCTAAGCCAATTCTCTTCTACAAAGGGAATGACACTCCCAACTTATACAGAGGATGATTTTGGTTGGGAAGACAGCTCCAACAACCAGCTAGAATCAATACAAGAAATGGCCGATATGCCAACAAAGATTAAGGAGATGTGCAAAAAGCAGAAAATTCCTCATGTACAAGATATCTCCCGGAGAAATTTCTTCAAGCAATTATGGGAACCTTCGCAAGTCCGGGGGCAACCTCCATTCTCTGGAAAAGATACTAGAGGATTAGGTTATGATGCCAAATCCTCTTATACAGTTAATGTTGTGGAATCATCATCAGAGGTCTGCAGCACCCAGAATAATCAGGAGTGTTCCGACTCCAACTTCCAAGATATTATTCCAGCTCTATCAATGAATTATTAAATGAAGAGCTATCAGAAGAATTCTACAAGCAATCTTCATCTACAAATCTTCAAGATAGGGATCTCTATGAAGTCTACGTCACCAACTCCGATGATGAAGGAGATTTCATAGGTCTACAACCAGCTCCCCAAGAAATCGAGGATGGTGGACAAGCCACTATTGATGAATTAATTGAACTCAATCTCGGGAGTCAACAAGATCCCCGGCCGATCTTTATCAGCGCCCTTCTTGATGAACAAGAAAGGCAATCCTATCAAACTCTTCTGCTAGAATTCCAAGATTGTTTCGCTTGGAATTATAAAGAAATGCCGGGACTAGAGCCATCAGTTGCTGAGCATGAATTATCTATACTGCATACGGCCAAGCCTGTCAAACAAGCTCAAAGGCGTATGCGGCATGAACTAGAATTGAGAGTGAATACTGAAGTCGACAAGCTTTCTGAAGTAGACTTCATCGAGCCATGCATATATCCAATATGGCTCGCCAATATTGTTCCAGTGAAGAAAAAGAATGGTCAAATCCGGATATGTATTGACTATAGGGACTTGAATAAAGCATGTCCCAAGGATGATTTCCCAGTCCCAATTACTGAAACAATGGTGGATATGACCACCGGCTATGAAGCCTTGTCTTTCATGGACGGGTCTTCCGGCTACAATCAAGTCCGGATGGCAATCAAAGATAAGATTACACTGCATTCAGATCACCCAAAGCATCTTCAACTACAAAAGAATGCCCTTTGGCTTGAAGAATGCAGGAGCCACATATCAAAGAGCCATGACAAAAATATTTGACGAAATGATTCATGATGTAGTCGAATGCTATGTCGATGATCTCGTCGTCAAAACCAAAAAACGGGAGGACCATCTATATGATCTTCGCCGTGTTTTTGAAAGACTTCGTCAATTCAAATTGAAGATGAACCCTATGAAATGTGCATTTGGGGTTTCAAGTGGCAAGTTCCTGGGTTTCATCGTCAATATCGGGGAATAGAAATAGACCCTGACAAAATCAAGCAATCCAGCAATTGCCGCCTCCTCAAAATTTGACTGAGCTAAGGTCATTTCAAGGAAGACTAGCCTATATCAGGCGATTTATATCCAATCTCTCAGGAAAATGCATGCCGTTCGGCAAACTAATGAAGAAGAATGCACCCTTCATCTGGGATCAAGAATGCAAATTGCTTTTGAACAGATCAAAAAGTATCTCCTTACTCCACCAGTTCTGGGGGCACCAATTGCTGGGAGATCTCTTATACTTTATATCTCAGCTATGGATGCTTCTCTGGGAGCTTTATTGACACAAATAAATGAGGATGAAAAAGAGCAAGCTTTATACTATCTTAGCAGAAAGCTAATTGGTCCAGAGCTCCGATATGCTCCAATGGAGAAAGTATGCCTAGCACTGGTATTTGCCGTCAAGAATTGAGACATTATCTGCTGGCCCATGAAGTTAAACTCATTTCCAAATATGATCCACTCAAATACTTGTTGAGGAGCCTGTACTATCAGGACGGCTCGGAAAATGGGCCCTGCTCCTTATGGAATTTGATATCACATATATCCCACAAAGGGCAATCAAAGGGCAAGGCTTGGCCGAATTCTTAGCCGCACATCCAGTGCCAGAAGATTCCCCTTTATCTATAAACCTTCCGGAAGAAGAAACTCTTTCTCCTGCAAGTGAAAATTTAGTTCTCGAAGAGGTTGCCACAATTGAGCTACCCTCTTGGGAATTATATTTTGATGGAGCTTCCCGAACTCTCCATTATACTGATGGTTCTACCACCGTCTCTACTGGAGCAGGAATCGTCCTAGTCACTCCATATGGAGGGATCTTATACAATTCCTGTGCTCTTATGAAGCCACTCACAAATATGAAGCCGAATATGAAGCTCTGATTATTGGGCTCCGCTGGCTCTCGAAATGGGAATCAAAGGCATACAAGTTTAGGGGACTCGCAGCTGGTCATCCGACAAATATTGGGCCAGTGAAGTCCGTAAACCACAATTACTTCTATTACAATGCAGCCATGAAACTCAAAGAACAATTCAGCTTTTTCTATATATCCCATATACCAAGAAATGAAAACTCCCAGGCAGATGCTTTGGCCAAATTGGCCTCTGCCATAAAATTGCCTCCTGAAGGAGAGGTGGACATAATGGTCCGCCACAGAAGACTCATGCCGAGTGTCTTCGACGCTGAGTCTGATATTATGATCGAAGAGGTATATACTACAGAGCAAGATGTCACAAATGAACCTCAGGATTGGCGTGAGCCGATCATTAAAATTAAGAAAGGTTGGCTACCTCCTGACCGGGCTCAAAAGATCCAACTCCTGCGAAGGGCTGCATCATATCAGATTGTAGCAGGTCAGCTCTATAGATTGGTTCATGAAAAGAAAGGGTCAGTCCTTCTCAGATGTTTATCCCTCAAGGAAGCCAAAATCATCATGAAGGAAGTTCACTCTGGGCTGTGTGGTGCACACCAAGCAGGAGAGAAGATGAAAATCAATATCAAACTAAAAGGTTTCTACTGGCCCACTATATACGCGGACTGTATCCAATATGCCCGTGCATGTCATCAATGCCAGGCATTTGGTCCTGTGCCGAGGAAATCACCAAATATGTTACATCCCACAGCGCCAACATGGCCCTTTGCTGAATGGGGTATGGATATTGTGGGACCATTCCCTTCCTCTCAAGGCCACAAATTTATATTGGCTGCTACAGATTATTTCTCTCGGTGGGCTGAAGCTATCCCATTAGGGAGGTAACCGGAGAATCAGTCGCCAAATTTGTCAAGCAAAACATAATATACAGATTTGGGACTCCTCACAGGATTATATCTGATAATGGGTCGCAGTTTAGAAACAAAACAATATATTCTTTGGCGGCAAAGTTCCATATTGACTGGAGGACATCCTCAATATACAATCCACAGGCAAAGGGTTGGCAGAAGCCTTCAATAAAACCCTCTGTAAATTGCTTGCCAAGATAATCGGCAATAGAAAGCGAGAGTGGGGAGAAAAAGTTCACGAAGCTTTATGGGCTTACAGAACTACATATAAAACTCCTACAGGGTGTTCACCCTTCTCCTTAGTCTATGGAGCTGAGGCCATGATCCCTATAGAAATTGAAATGACATCCTATCGGGTGGCAATTCAAAATGAATTTCAATGCCAAGATCAAGATCAAATAGAAAGGAGGCTTGAGGAGCTCTCCAATCTAGAAGGGAAGCGCCTTGAAACCTACAAATCCCTTCAAGTATATCAAGCCAGAATGGTTCGTGCGTTCGACAAATTAGCAAGACCCAGAGCTTTCAAACAAGGGGATCTTGTCATGGTCAAGTGCAGAGAAGCAATGGCTGGAAAATCATGCGGCAAATTGCAGCCTATTTGGCTCGGTCCATATATCATCACTATGGCATATGAAGGAGGCGCATATCGGCTCGTGGACCATAAAGGTATTGTGCCCTTTGCTCCGCTCAACGGGAAACACCTGAAATTGTACCACGCGCCAGAACATGAATTCCCTGGCCAGCCTCCAAAACAAAAAACAGTCACCTCAAAAGGCATGAAGCCAAAACAGAGTGAAAAATTATGAAACAAAGTTTGCTGTAGAT
The DNA here is from genome assembly GCA_014218235.1 of Colocasia esculenta. Taxonomy (NCBI): domain Eukaryota; kingdom Viridiplantae; phylum Streptophyta; class Magnoliopsida; order Alismatales; family Araceae; genus Colocasia; species Colocasia esculenta. Next base: position 7,360 of record JACBKR010000693.1, read on the forward strand.
AGGGACAAAGGAATCAAATTTCCACCTACCAGTTATACACCCCGAACTTGTCAGTCCCTACCCGGCATAAAGCCAAGGGCATTCCATGTATAAACCCGGAAATAGAAGATCCAATGAAAGGTGGAGGCTTATTTTGCATATCCCGCCAAATGAGGTTCCAAGCTACAATGGTAAGCTATGACAAAATCCAAATACCAAAAAATCATAGCCAACAAACCAAAAGGTAGGCTATGCCAATCTAAATACTAAAACCATAGCCAGCAAACCCAAAAGGTAGGCTATGCCAAATCCAAATACCAAAACCATAGCCAACAAACCAAAAGGTAGGCTATGCCAAATCCAAAACCATAGCCAGCAAACCAAAAGGTAGGCTATGTCAAATCCAAATACCAAAACCATAGCCAACAAACCAAAAGGTAGGCTATGCCAAATCCAAAATACCAAAACCATAGCCAACAAACCAAAAGGTAGGCTATGCCAAATCCAAAATACCAAACCATAGCCAACAAACCAAAAAGTAGGCTATGCCAAATCCAAATACCAAACCATAGCCAACAACCAAAAGGTAGGCTATGTCAAATCCAAATACCAAACCATAGCCAACAAACCAAAAGGTAGGCTATGTCAAATCCAAATTACCGAAACCAAGCAAACCACAAGAGATAGGCTATATCAAATCCAATCCCAGTCATAGCCATAAACCACCAAGGTAGGGCATATCAAAGCCAGTCCAAACCTTGAAGTTCCACTGGCAAACTACCATGATAAATGATGTTAAGCTCAAATCCCAAGTTCATATCTCCAAGCCATCAAGGGTGGGCGGAATTCGAACCCAAAACCACAAATCCAAACCTAAAACTCCATGCCAAAGTCTATATCAATATCCAAAATTAAGCCTGAAACTAAAGTAAACCAAATCTCATATCCATATTCAAACTCAAATCAAAATACCACAAAGGTAAACCACCACCCCTTCCACAATCAGACCATCATCCACTCCACATCCCAGATCACCATCCTTTTCAAATCAGACCCTTACCCATTTGACCATCTGAACCAGCCAAATCTTCAATAAAAAAAAAAAAAAGGAGAAAGGGGTTGAAAATAGAGATACCCCGATGGACTTGAGAGTACAATCCCTTGTACTCTTAAGGGTAAAAAGATCAAAGAATCCGGCTGAGGCGAAAACCCGAAAGGGCGCTTCAGGTAAAAATGGGCAACCCCTCAACGTGAAAACCCGAAAGGGCGCGTTGGAAAAAGCTAAAGGGGGCCAGTCTTGGTGAAAACCCGAAAGGGCGCTAAGGCTGGTAATGTAAAAAAAAAAAATGAAAAACATGAATGAAATGAAAAGGAGGATTTCTCAGTCCTTCATTCATACATCCACAAAGTTATAAGTCACCACATTATAAACTTGCAGAGGTGACATATACCACATCCAAAATAAAAAGGAGATCAAGGCAACAAGCCCAATATACAAGTGTTATGCTGTGAAACAAAGGCAGGAAGGCTCCTTCCTCTCCAGCCGTTCAAATCCAGATCCCTTATCCCGGCACTAAGCCATCAAGGATGGGCGAAATTCAAATCTCAAAGCCAAATGATAAACACCGCTCCAGAGCCCATTCAAAACCAAGTCCAGGCCAAATCATACCCGAATCTCATATCCATATTCAAATCCAAATCCAAATACCACAAAGGTGACTCAAGTCACCCAACTTACTCATACCAAACCCAAATCCGCATCCAAATCCAAATTCCAAATTCAAATCCCAATCCGAATTTCCAGTCATTGGCCAAATTCAAATCTCAAACCACATCCGAATACATCACTCATTCCACAACCAACCCTTAGCCATTCAACTATCCAAGTCAGTCAAGTCCTCAACAGTCAAGTCAAAAAAAAAAAGAAGAGAAAAAGAAAGAAAAAAGGGGGTTAAAAAATAGAGATACCCCGATGGACTTAAGTATACGGCTCATTGTATGCTTGAGGGTAAAAAGATCAAAAAATCCGGCTGAGGTGAAAACCTGAAAAGACGCTTCAGGCAAAAATGGGTAACTCCTCAACGTGAAAACCCGAAAGGGCACGTTGGAAAAAGCTAAAGGGGGCCAGTCTTAGTGAAAACCCGAGAGGGCACTGGGATTGGTAATGTAAAAAAAAAGGAGATGAAAGAAAAGAAAAAAAAGAACAAGAAAGGAGGAAAATGAAAAGGAGGACCGCCATTGTCCTTCACCTTGTATTTTACAAGTCACAAGTCACTTTTTGTACAAACATACAAAGAGTGGTGATCGCTACATGAAAGTCAAAAAAAAAAGGGGGGGGCAAGATAATGAGCTCAGCATGTAAATGTCATACTGAAAAGCAGAGGCAGGAAGGCTTTTTCCTCTTCGGCTGTTCAACTTCCTTAACTTGGAGGCTGTCGACTGGCGGAAGTTCCTTCCGTTTCTTACATAGGCAGTTTCTTCTTCAGAATCTATGGCCTCATCTCTAGCCTCCTGATTCAAAGAAGCTCGCGTACCAACCGGGCAATGTTCTCCTTCCCGACAACCATGCTCAACACCATCGTCACTCGCAGCATCGCCTACTTGAAAGGCAGAATAAGCCTGAAACTCCAAAAAAAGGGCTCCCTGCATCTCCCCAAAAGTGGAAGAGAGGATTAGCCACAAATACAGAATATGAATCCATCATCCCCCAAAGAAGAGTTGATCACAGAAGATCTAGTCACCTGAATACAAGGAAGGAAAGTCAATATCAGAAAAGAAAACATCATCTTTAAAGATTGTATATGAGCTCAGTAAAGGAAGTCACCTGCAGGAGTTGATTCCATGGCAAATATTCCTTGGCAGGCATTGGGATATAAGCCCCGACAGGAGCAGAAGAATACTGTTCCGTCGAGACCCTCAGCTCAGCAAATGCAGAGGCACCGTCATCCGTCACAGCTATCTCAAGAAAACAGACAGTCAGATGATGGTTTATTATCATCAATCTCCGGCATAAAGTTGATAACTGCCCGTGAGGAATTCTCATGCTCCACTTCACAAAGGAGAGGAGAACCTCTAGGCAAAGAGGCATTGCCGCCCGAAGCAATCGGACCAACACTTTTCCTCATCTGTCTCGTCATCTGAGGTAGATAAGTCAAAAAGGAAGAAGGATAAGTGACAAATCAAGAAGAAGAATCATGAATGACATTGATGAGAGAAGAAAGAAAAGAAAAGAAAGCCACCGCCAGATAAGGCGGAATCCGCCACCCCCCCTTTTTTCCAGCTCTCTTGGGTCTGGAAGAAGAGGGAATATTCAAATGAGTTTCACCATTCCTGTCTCAACAACTTCCGGAGCAAGGATGGTTGAGAATTCAAAACAGATATAAAAAAGGAAGAAGAAAGATAGCCGCAAAACCAAGAAGGTTAGCCTCAGTACCGAATACCATGCCAAATCTCGGACAAAGCCAAGAAGACAAGATTCAAGAAAAAGATGTCAAATCCAATACAAGCAAATGCCAAAAAGGCAAAGCTCAGGAAAGTGATATCGGATCCAACTGCGAATCAAGTCAGAATCACAAGTCAAAAAAAATCTCTCTCTCTCAAATCAAGTTGTTGAGCAAAGTCAGAAAGACGAGTCTCACCAATTGAGTCCTCAATCAAATTCATAGTCAACAAAGCCAGAAAGGCAGATCTAAAAAAAAATCCTTGAGATGAATCCAGAAGGCAAAGACCCAGGTGAAGAAAGCCAAAGTCAGTTCTGAGTAAATCCAAGGAAGCGGAGCTGATCGCTCAGCACAAGAAGCATGACAAAGTCGATCGTTGCCCGAGGTTGTCGACTTCACAGTGCAAGTGCTTCCGATTCAAGTTCATTGTCAAGTCATGAAGATCAGAAGCAGAGCTCAAAGATTGCACGGGACGTCCTCCTCCGCCTTCGGCGTCGGCACACTTCCCGTGGGGGGCATTTGTTGACATAAAAAAATAAAATTTAGTGTCAATCCCCCCATTAATTTATTCCCAGAAATCCCCCTCCCCTAAACAATGAAGGCACCATCGGTTAGGGGGTTTTTTCCCCTAACCGATGGGGCTACCATCGGTTAAGGGGTTTTTCCCCCTTAACCGATGGTGCTTCCATCGTTGGAGGGGGAGACCCCTCCAACCGATGGTGCTTCCATCGGTTAGAGGGGAACTCCCCTCTAACCGATGGAAGTTCCATCGGTTATCCCTTAACCGATGGAACTTCCATCGGTTAGAGGGGAGTTCCCCTCTAACCGATGGAACCCCCATCGGTTAGGGGGGATTCCCCTTTAACCGATGGATGTTCCATCGGTTAAGGGGTCCCCCCCTTTCAAAAAAAAACATAAAACAAAAAAAACAGAAAACAGAAAAATAAAGAAACAGAAAAAAAAACACAGAAAGACAGAAAACAAGAAAAACAAAGAAAATATAATAGAAAATAGAAAAAAAACAAAATAAAAAAGGGGCCTAACCGATGGAACCCCCATCGGTTAGAGGCCTTTAACCCTCTAACCGATGGAGTCTCATCGGTTAGAGAGTTTTTTTTTCTTAACCGATGAGAGTCTCATCGGTAGAGGGAATTTTCCCTCTAACGATGGAACTCTCATCGGTTTAAACCCCCCACCCATGCAATGTAAGGGGGGGGCCTTCCCCTATAAAAGGCACCCCCATCCCCCATGAAAACGCTCGCCTCCTCTCGGACCCCTGGCTTGGAAAACCTCCGGTCCCCCTCGGCTCCCGGCTTCCATTCTCCCGGATCCCCCATTCTCCATGTAAAAGCCCCCTGGCTCTTTAGCCCTCCTCTTTCTTGAAGGAAATAGAAATTCCAAATCCATTCAATCTCGTTTCTTTGTGAGCCAAGGTACGGCATCGGCAAACTTCATCGGCTAAAAGTCCGCAATAGCGGCACTGGCCCTCACGGGCTATAGGTTCTAAATACCGTCCGTTTCGGACATGGTATTTTAGATACCTTTGTTATTTATGCCACCTCCCATCGAGTTTTAAACTCTCCGGGATGGTGTGTTTGTGCTATATGCATATGTTTCTTAGAGGAGACTCTGCCCAAGTGGAGATTCTGCTCGAGAACGTATTCATATATTCACAGATTCGTATTTTTATATATATGCTTCCTAGGGGAAACTCTGCCCAAGTGGAGATTCCGCCTAAGAACATATCTATAAAGTTCAAATCTGTGTGTATATTTATATGTTTCTTAGAGGAGATTCTACCCAAGTGGAGATTCTGCCCGAGAACATGTTTGTATATTCACAAATTTGTATTTTTATATGCATGTTTCCTAGAGGAAACTCTGCCCAAGTGGAGATTCCGTCTAAGAACATATTTATAAAACTCAAATTTGTGCCTATACACATGTTTCTTGGAAGGAAACCCTGCCTATGTCAGAGTTTTCCCTCTAAAAACATATCAATATAATCACAAACTTTGTATTCATATACATGTGTTTCCAAGAGGAAACTCTGCCCAAATGGAGTCTCCGACTACGGACGTGTTTATATAATCATAAAATTCGCAATTATATGCGTATACCTCTCAAAAGGGATTCTGCATATGCAGATGGTACCTTTAACCGGACATTCCACTCAAAAGGGAATACCGGTGAGAAAATATGCATAAACTGCAAATTTGTGTTTATACACACATACTTTCTTAAGGCAAAATCCCTCCGGGCAAAGATTCTCTGAGGACACATGGATATAAGTACATGTTTATATGAATATATCTCCGTGAGGGCATTCCGCATAAGCGGAAACTCTGCCAAAATATTTATGAAAATTGTGATAATATACACACATCCAAGAAAAAGAGGACAGGACCCGAACTGTGACAGGACCCGAACTGTGATAGGACCCGAACTGTGCTCAGATACTCCCAAGAGCAGCATGAATGCATACTCACAAGAACTGTGTTCGTATGGACAGTTTCCAGAAAGGAACTTCAAATTGACAAGAACGTCCATGGAGATATGTGCATACGTTCTCCAAAATCATACTCATACAAGTAAAAAAAATGATGATGAATGAATGAAACGATGAACAAGGAGAAATGAAATTCTGCCTCAATTCGGACTTCTTTTAAAAAGAAGGATGTTGTAAAAGAATATCATGTCATAAAGAAAAGGGGATTGATGTAGCAACTCTTCTAAATGCTACTTCTAATCACGACTTCCCTCAAGTTCAGAATCAAATGAACGGGTATATGCCCGTCTGCAATAATAATCCTCACGTTTTCCAAAATAAAACCTTCAAACAACATCTTTCTCAAAAAAAAAAAGAGAGGAGGGAGACCCCAAATGGGTTCACGGAAATATACCCGTTCCCTTCTTAAAAGTCATATCTCGAGCTCCACAAAGGGCAGTCTTTTCAAAATGAAACACTCAAAGCAAAAAGTATTTCAAAAATAACCAAAAGAAAATGATGCATCATGCCCAGGATTTTCTAAAAAAAAAATGTGTATTCTCTCATCCTTTTTGCTATGAATGGTATTCGGGTTAAAACTGATGTTAATAACATCAAGAGTCTTAACTCGATGTAAATGTAACATCGATTTCGATCGATGGAGACAGAGGTCCAGCACATGTTACTCCAATCATCTGATGAGTATAGATACGGGACTCAAGGAGTTCAGATAAAAAACGGCGCACCCTAGTCGCCCGTCACACGGGCATCCCCGTCCATTTCATGGACAACCCAGTCGTCCGTCACACGGACACCCCCGTCCATTTCATGGACACCCAATATTTCTCTTCCGCATTGCGCGGATTCTTTTCTGTCTATTAGACAAACTGGCACGCCCCGCAAAATTCAAAGCATGTGAAATGAATATGCATAAACCTCCACCAAAATGAAAAATAAACCAATCAAATGGTCGGTGTTCCCCGATGATGATACCCCGCATGGTTCACCGAACCCTATTTCCATCCCGTGTCAACAACGCACGGCCCTGCTTCTCTCGAGTCGGTCCAGGTCTTCCACCCTGACTGGGGACAGAATGAAGCATGGCATGGATCGTCCGTCCGCTCGACGTCGTTCTCCGTGTGACGCGGCGCCTTAGCGCCTTGGCCGCCCTTGCCGCCTTTGTCACGACCCTTACGAGGCATCGTCGACCCTGTCAAACAAATAGCGCAACCGTCAGTCAAAGGAACGGTGCCACAGAACGCGAAAAGGCAAGCGCGAGGGGAAAGAAATCCATCTCAAGGCGCCACGGGATACCCGCCGTCGTCTTCGTCTCCGACGGATATCCCGTGGGGGGCATTTGTTGAACCCGAAAAATATCGGGGCTTAAACGAACCCCGGGCGATAAATACGCCCTGGGGGAACTGGGAACAAACCCCCGACCTCCCCTGCTCGGACGTCAGAAACAGACAAGTCCGAGTACTCGCGCCAAACCGGGGTGACCCGGAAGCGAGAAACCCGAAAAGTCTTCGTCGGCGAAGAGCACGTACTCCGGGTGTCACAAAATCCACGTTCGGAGCGGAGTTCGAAGTCGCGCCTGAAGCCGAAGGGTTCCGGGAGACCAAATGCACGTGCCTCCAGAAAACGGGGACAAACGCACGTGGGACGGCCGAGGAAGCATAGGCGGTGCACGGATGCACGTGCGCGGCACGGCCGTCAACCAACGAACCAACCACGGGAGGCCCACAGAGCTCTCTCTCCAAATCTTCTCCCGGACAGTGCGGAGAAATGACGGGAGGCCCCACTTATATAGGTGGTGGGCCAAAGGAGGCCCCAAGGGGGGCGCCAGTTACCCCCTTGCCAGTGAGGGGGGGGCCGCCGGTTCGGCCCCCGCGCCCGCTCAAGGGGGCCGCCGTTTAGCCCCCCCCTCGCCAGTGAGGGGGCCGCCGGTTCGGCCCCCCGCGCCTGCACACGGGCGCCGGTTAGCCCCCCTCGCCAGTGAGGGGGGCCGCCGGTTCGCCCCCCCGCGCGCCTGCAGGGGGGCCGCCGGTTCGGCCCCCTGGCGCGGGGGGGCACGCCGGTTCGGCCCCCCCCGCCAGCAGGGGGGCGCGCCGGTTCGCCCCACCCCCCCCCCCCCCCCCCCCCCCCCCCCCCCCCCCCCGCCGCAAGGGGGCCGCCGGTTCGGCCCCCTGGCGCAGGGGGGGGGGGGCGTCGGTTCGGCCCCACCAGCAGGGGGGCGCGCCGGTTCGGCCCCCCCCGCCAGCAAGGGGGCGCCGGTTCGGCCCCCGCGCCAGCAGGGAGGGCCGCCGGTCAGGCCCCCTGACTGGCGGCCCCCCTCCGCCAGTCTGCCCCGTCTCCAGCACCCTCCTCCGGTTCGCGCCCAGCCTCGCGCTCGCGCTCGCCCTCGACGCTCGTGCCCGCGACACCTCCGCCGGGGAGGGTACCCGCCCCCTCCGTATGCCCCCCACGAATCCTATAAATAGGGGGCATACCCCCATTTGCAAGGGCTACCACACAACGCTTCCACCACACAAGGCTCGCCAATCGGCCTACAGAAGAGCCTTTGTCTCGCGCTCACAGCCCGTGCTTAGAGTGTGACCGTGCGTGAGCTTAAATAGGCCGCACGTGCTGAGGAGAAGTCCTTGGCGTCCGTTGGTGTTCCGTCCTCAGCGTTCGGGCTGCATTGCGCCACGTCCGCGGGAAGACACCACAGGTTGTCACATGACTCCCAGCATTTGTATTTAAGTCCTCCGCCGTCACCGAATGACTGCGTCGAGGCAATGTTGTCCGACAGCGGCACAAACACCCTGTCGTAGACTTAAAAGCAAATAGTCGGTAAATGCTCGGCGGAGGCACAAACACCCCGCCTCGAGCATCGACCCGACAAGCTTGTAAACGTTCGACGGAGGCACAAACACCTCATCGTGCACGTAAATACAAGCCGCATATCCCGCAAATACCGGGCGGAGGCACAAACACCCTGTCACGGACATTGATGTATTCCCCATACCGTGTAACGTCCGACGGAGGCACAAACACCCTGTCGTCGACGCTCATGTACACGAAATACTTGTAATCGCCCAGTGGAGGTACAAAACCCCACTAAAGGCACCAATGTAAATGTCATGGATATAAATGACATAGGCTTGAATAAAATTGTGGAAATTTACTTGTCATCTGTCTTTTTCTTTTTAATTTCGGCATACGGTCTTTTAATAAACATTACGCATTCGAAGGTATTCAAGTGTTATACTCGATGTAAATGAAACATCGACTTCGTCGGTGGGGAACGGTCCAGTACACGACCACTCCAATCGCCCTGAACGCGAGCGCACGCGGAAAATAAATGAAATGAAATTCGAGGGTACCAGGGTTCGCACCCAATACTCCTCGTGAAATAAATCTTTGTATGTTTCACGTAAACAGTCTGGCACGCCCAAAATTCGTCATTTCAGAGAAGAAGTGAGGAATAAAATAAATAAATAAAATGAGAAAGAAAAATCCGCGTTCCAACAGGTATCTTATACCTGAGTACAGAATAGTTGTACTCGAGGTATACTATAATATAATGTATTCCTACTAATAATCTAACACTCCCCCTCAAGCTGGAGCATATATGTCAAAGATGCTTAGCTTGCTACAGAGAGTAACAAGCTGAGATACTCCAAGATCTTTCATAAACAAATCTGCCAACTGTTTGTTCTGTAGGAGTAAATAGAGTGTAAATATTTTGGGACATAACAACATCTCCCATAAGGTGATAGTCCACCTTAATGTGCTTGGTCTGCTCATGAAAAACTGGATTCTTGGCAATATGAATTGTGGCTTGATATCACAATGCATTTTCATAGGCTTCGAGTAAGAAGCTCCAAAATCAAACATCAGACTCTGTACCCACATCATTTCATATGTTGTTTGAGTCCATAGCCCGATACTTTGCTAGTCTGCTTCAGAACTAGAACGGGCCACTGTTGACACGGGATTGATATCACTTTAACATATCGTTGATTTTGTTTGCTCATTCATTTTATCTGGTTCATGTATCCATTTTATTTGGGTATTCATTTATTTCACATGCTTTGATTTGTGTATCGTGATTTGCGGGGCGTGCCAGTCTGTCTAACAGACAGAAGAAAGAGTCCGCGCAATGCGGAGAAGGTATTTTTGGGTGTCCATGGAACAGACGGGTGTGGTGTCCGTGAACGGACGGGCATGGTGTCCGAGGGACGGACGGGTATGGTGCCCGTGGAACGGACGGGTGCGCCGTATTTTAATCTGACTCCTTGAGTCCCGTATCTATACTCATCAGGTGATTGAGGTAGCATGTGCTGGACCTCTGTCTCCATCGACCGAAGTCGATGTTACATTTACATCGAGTTAAGACTCCTGGTGTCATTTAACATCAGTTTTAACCCGAATACCATTCATAGCAAAAGGGATGAGAGAATACACATTCTTTTAGAAAATCCTGGTCATGATGTATCATCTTTCTTTTAGTTATTTTTGAAATGCTTTTACTTTGAGTGTTTCATTTTGAAAGACTGCCCCTTTGTGGAGTCTGAGATATGACCTTTAAAAAGGGAATGGATATATTTCCATGAACCCATTTGGGCTCTCCCTCCTCTCCTTTTTTGAGAAAGATGTTGTTTGGAGGTTTTATTTTGGAAAACCCGAGGATTATTATTGCAGACAGACATATACCCGTGCATTTGATTCTGAACTTGGGGGAAGTCGTGATTCAAAGTAGCATTTCTGTATTAGAAGAGTTGCTACATTAATCTTTTTATGACGTGATATTCTTTTACAACATCCTTCTTTTAAATGAAGTCTGAACTGAGGCAGAATTTCCTTTCTCCTCGTTCATTGTTTCATTCATTCATCATTCATTTTTCTTTGCTTGTATGAGTATGATTTTCAAAGAACGTATGTACGTATTTCCATGGACGTTCTTGTCAATTTGAAACTCCTTTCTGAAAACTGTCCAAATGAACGCAGTTCTTGTGAGTATGCATTTATGCTGCTCTTTGGAGTAACTGAGCACAGTTCGGGTCCTGTCACAGTTCGGGTCCTGTCACAGTTCGGGTCCTGTCCCCTCTTTCTTTGGATGTGTGTATATCATCACCATTTTCATAAATTTATTTTGGCAGAGTTTCTGCCTATGCGGAATGCCTTCACGGGGATATATTCATATGAACATGTACTTATATCCATGTGTCCTCAGAAAATCTTTGCCCGGAGGGAATTTGCCCTCAAGAAAGTATGTGTGTATAAACATAAATCTGCAGTTTACGCATATTTTCTCGACGGTATCTCTGTTTGAATAGAGTATCCGGAAAAAGGTATCTCCGTTTGAACGGAATCCCTTTTGAGAGGCATACACATATAATTGCGGATTTATGATTATATAGACATGTCCGTGGGCGGAGACTCCATTTGGGCAGAGTTTCCACTTGGAAACACATGTATATGAATACAAAGTTTGTGATTACATGGATATGTTTTTTAGAAGAAAAACCCTAGCATGGGCAGAGCTTCTTTCAAGAAACATATATGTATAGGTACAAATTTGAATTTCATAGATATGTTTTTAGACGGAATCTCCACTTGGGCAGAGTTTCCTCTAGGAAACATGCATATAAAATACAAATTTGTGAATATACAAACATGTTCTGGGCAGAATCTCCCCTTGGGCAGAATCTCCTCTAAGAAACATATAATATAAACACAGATTTGAAATTTATAGATATGTTCTTAGGTTGAATCTCCACTTGGGCAGAGTTTCCTCTAAGAAACACATATATAAATACGAATCTGTGAATATATGAATATATTCTCGAGCAGAATCTCCACTTGGGCAGAGTCTCCTCTAAGAAACATATGCATATAGCACAAACACACCATCCCGGAGAGTTTAAAACTCGATGGGAGGTGGTATGAATAACAAAGGTATCTAAAATACCATATGCCCGAACGGACGGTATTTAGAACCTATAGCCCGTGAGGGCCGGTGCCGCTATTGCGGACTTTTAGCCGATGAAGTTTGCCGACGCCGCATCCGGACAACCTCTCAACACTCGGGGGAAGAAGATTTGGTACCTTCACTCACACAAGAAATGAGATTGGAGAGAGATCGGGAAACTTTGGGAATTTGGAAATTTTCTATTCTTTGGGGATTTCAGAAAATAGGGGACAGCACTTTTGGGGAGAGGGCTGTAGCTCCTCCTCTGGCCGACCTCTTGAAATGGGGGGGATGGGTGCCTTTTATAGGGGAAGGCACCCCTTACATTGCATGGGATGGGGGTTTCTAACCGATGGGGGTTCCATCGGTTAGAGGGAAATTCCCTCTAACCGATGGGGGTTCCATCGGTTAGAGGATTTTAAAATCCCTCTAACCGATGGGGGTACCATCGGTTAGGGGATGTGCCTAATCCCTGTTTTTTTTTGTTTTCTGTTTTTTTTTTAAAGGGGATTCCCCTTAACCGATGGAGGTTCCATCGGTTAAAGGGGAATTTCCCCTCAACCGATGGAACTCCCATCGGTTAGAGGGGAAGACTCCCCTAACCGATGGCAGTCCCATCGGTTAGGGGACTCTCAAGGGGAGTCCCTCTAACAGATGGTAGTTCCATCTGTTAGAGGGGAATTCCCCTCTAACAGATGGTAGTTTTTGTCCCTCCAACCGATGGTGCTACCATCGGTTGGGGGAGAGAAACCCCTTAACCGATGGTAGCCCCATCGGTTAAGGGAGGGGCATTTCTGGAAATGGGGATTTTAATGGGGATGGTGACACAAAAATTTTTTTTGTGTCCACAGCCACCACATTTTGTTTTTTATTTCTCCAGATAACCAAATTTTTACCAACATATGTGCAAAAGCTTGACGTAGATCGCTTATCCACTTTGGACCCTACATAATTAGCATTTGAAAGGCTTTAAGCTTTGATTCTCAAATGATCATTCTCTCTATACGATAAGCCTTTCCTTGGTGCAGCCTTAAGATAATGTAGAATTTTCAGTGCCGCTTTCCAGTGACATACTCTTGGTGCCTACTAAACTGACCCACTACCCCAACAACAAAGGGAATATTGTGTCTAGTGACAGTCAAATAAATCAACTTCCACACAATTGCTGATATTTGCAATATCATTAAAGTTTGGACTGTTTTCAGCATCCAACTTCTGCTGAGGAAATGTAGGAGTTTCAACTGGATTGCATGCAAGGAGGCCCATAGTTCTCTTGAGAGAGAGATACACCTTCTCGTCCATAGGCTATCTCAATTGCCAAAAAATAGTGCGGCTTGCTAATTCTTAATCACAAAGTGTATCCGAACTTCCTCCAACCCATCCACGTCACTGCCAATAAGAAGCACATCATCAACAAATATAATTAAAATACCAGCGCTAGCAGAGGAGTGATGAATAAAGATAGAATAGTCAGCTTGACTTCTTTTTAGACCAATCCCAGATGCAATTTGGCTAAATTTATCAAATCAGGCATGATGACTCTATTTCAAACCACAAGTGACCTTCAACTTACACACCAACTCCCTCTGAGTAACATATCCTGGAGGTTGCTTTATTATGTACACTTCCTCCTGATGATCACCATATAAAAAAATATTCTTTACATTTATTTGAAGCATCTGCCAACCTTGATTAATGGTAAGTGAAAAGAGCACCCGTACTGAATTCAACCGAGCCATAGGAGAGAAAGTTTCAAATATAGTCGACCCCATAAGTTTGTTTGAATCTTTTGGCAACAAGCTTGCCTTTATATTTATCAATGGTACCATCAGGAGAGTACTTTAGTAAACACCCACGATAGGTAGTAGGAGTAGCTCGAGCTGAGCGGCGCATAAGAATCCAGTACCACGAGATATAAGAGCATGCATTTCCTCCTCCGTGGCAGATTTTCACTCAAGTTGAGAGAATGCCTCTAAAACATTGATGGGAATAGAAACAACAGAAATAAACAAGTCAATTGACGAAAACAAAGAGACAATGATGTATAGGAGACAAATTGCTAATCAGGTGTTGGTAAATACTTTACACGACCTCACCTCTTCCGAACATCAATGGGAAGATGAAGATCTGAAACAAATGGAGAAGAGGATTTACTACAAGAAGGATCCACTCGTAAAGAAGGCGGCAATGAAGGGGCATCCACGGGAGGAGGCATGCGCTGTTGATAAAATTGCCCATAAAAACTATCCATAACATGTGGCTTGGAGGGTTCATTATCAATGATAGGAGCTGAGGTCGAGGGAAGGAAAACATGTGGCATAGGGACGTTCGGGATCGAGATCTTTGGAATAGAGGGAGTAGTCCCCGTACCTCAGAGGAAAGAGAATAGAAGGGTATAGGCTCAAAGTGTTGTCCCACTTGGTATGGCAGCACACTATCTAGAGGGGGGGGGGGGTGAATAGATTCGCTGCAGAAATAGAAACTTAAACACAGAAAATTACCACTTAAAAACTTTGGTTAGTTAATGTGATAGTGTGTGATAGAGAGTAGCCGTGCGGAAGCAAATGAACAATCACACAAATGAACACAAGAATTTTATCCTGGTTCGGTACTTCACAGAAGGAAGACCTACGTCCAGTCCCTAAGCAAAATATTGGATTTCACTAACCGAGGTATATCCCCCTAAGGATACAACCCCCAGCTCCCTGTTGGTCCTCTTCCTTTCTGAGTAGGAAGGATACTCACTTCTATTACAGGTCAAGAAGCTAACCTCCTGGAACAAACCCCAGTGTGGTTCTGCTGACACCAACCCCAGCTAGGTTCTTCCCTAACCAAAAAGAAGTGCTAAGAACAGTCCCTTCGCTGGACAGAAACCGCCAGTACCCCATTGGCCTTCTCTTCACACAGGAAGAGGGACACTGTATACAGTCCTACAGCTGGACAGAAACTTTCTTAGAAAAGATAGAGCAGACCGAGAGCTATTACAAGATGAACACTAGGAACTCTAGCTCTCAGCCACAGACTCTTCCCCAGATTTACAATGATGCACAGAGAGAGTGAAGAGAGGAAAGAAGTTTGAAAGCTTGAAGGCTTCAGATGGCTGTGTGCACACTTATTCTTGGGCTCGAGCTCTTTCTCTCTTGCTTTGAGTGTGTATGGAGTTGAGGCTTCTCACTGGATGTACACTCTTTGAATGATCTTCAGGAAAACTCTCTTATTGTTCTTCAGCCTTGCTTCATCTTTTTATAGAGCAGCTTTGAACAGATCCGTTGAAAAGATCTGTTGGAACTCTTCTAGCCATTGCTCATCTTCTTCTTCTTCATCTACTCTTCTCTTCTTCAGTCTAACAGACACTTGGTGTAGAGAGAAGTCTTATTTGTAGGTACAAAAGTAGAGTCAGACTAAAAGGTCTTCTGACAAAAGCCCATACCTTGCCTTTTGTCTATGTTTATTCTGCTGACAATATCTCGCCTACCTTGAAGAATAGTCAACAAAAAGATCTCTAGTCAAACAGAGAAATAATAATCTAACATGTTGAAGTACATATGAATTTTCAGTTGCCGCCACAATATTTTGAAACATTTGAAATAGAGGCAATCGATGTATAAGTATAGAAACTTCGACTGGAGAAGTTGGAGTATGTATTACACTTCAACTTTCCAAAAGTTGGAGTTGGTCAACTTCAACTCTCCAGAGTCAGAGTGGGACTAGGAGTTGGAGTTGAACCAAGAGTCGGAGTTGAACCAGAAGTCAGAGTTTAACTAGAAGTCGGAGTTGAACCAGAAGTCGGAGTTTAACCAGAAGTCGGAGTTGAACCAGAAGTCGGAGTTTACCCAGAAGTCGGAGTTTGGTCAACTTCAACTCTCCAAGAGTCGGAGTTGAACCACTTCGACTTTCCAGAAGTCGGAGTTAGTATGATATCAGTATATGTTGTGGACTTAGAAAAAATCTGAGCAGCCAGAAAATGCGCCATTCAAACATAGTGTTTATAACATATGTTTTTTTGTGATATTACTATAGTACATTTGAGGATTATTTATGCAGATAGTTATGCACTCATTGAATGTTCAAACTTATACATGAAATGCATGAGTTTTCAGATTAATATCAGAACATGATATGACATAACATAAGATTTATTTAGTCATGAGTTTTAGTTATCACCAAAACACGAGATAAACAAAAGAGTGGTTCAACACAAAGAAAGTAACATCAGCAGACACATAGGATTTCTTGAACTAAGGATCAAAACAACAATACCCTTTTTGGTGCGAGAATAGCCAAAAAAATGCAGGAATTGATATAGGAGATAATTTATTGTGAACCAGACTAAGAGAATAAACAAAACATTTACATCCAAACATGTAGGGAACGAGAGGAAAGAGAGGAAGGTTTGAATGTAAAGATAAGAATGGGGATCGTCCATCCAATAGTTTGCTCGTACACATTTTATAAGATAGCATGAGGTAAGAACTACATCTCTCAGTATTGTTTAAGTACATGAATATGAAAGAGTAGAGTATGAGCAACATTAAGAATATGGCGGTTCTTCCTCTCAACAATGTCATTTTGTTGAGATGTGTAAGCATGATGTTTGATGGACAATTCTACGTAAGCAACAAAAAGTAGCAAACATATTATGAGTATATTCGAAGGCATTGTTGATAGATGTGGAGTACTGGGTTTTTATTTCAACATAAAATTTTTGAAATACAGATAGAACATCAGACCTTGACTTGAGAAAAAACACCTAAGTCATGAGAGAGAAGTCATCGATAAAAGTAACAGAATAAAGATATCCAAGTTTGGAGGGAACAGGAGAAGACCCCAGATATTGAAATGAACAAGATGAAAGGGAGCAATACTCCTTTTATTATGACTCAAAGGAAATGATACATGATGGTATTTACCCAGTTCACAGCATCACACTGGAGTTTGACTGTAGAAGGGACTGACATAGCTGCCCTAAGCTTCAAAAGGGAAGGATGATCCAGTCTGTAAGCCACTATTATAGATCCTCACTAGCTGATAGAGCTCGAGACTTCTGGAGAGGTTTATTTGCAGCAAGATAGTAAAGTCCACCAGATTCATATGCCCCCCCAATTGTCTTCTTCGTCCAGAGTCCTGAAAGACACAATAAGAAGCATAGAATGTCACGTGAATAGGCGTAGGCGCGTGTGCGCGCACGTGCGTTGCACGGTCCACGACCAACAAACAAATCCCTAGAGCTCTCCCGTGGGAAAATGGCTAAGACATGGGAGGCCCACCCCTTTTATAGGGGGGACCAGGTGGTGGCCGGCCAGGGCTCCCGTGTCGGGCCAGGCGCGAGGGCACCCCCGCCGGACCAGCGCGCCGGGTGCCACCTGCGCTGGACGGCCTGGCGCCCCTGCGCGCCGGCCCTGCTGCACCTGCGCCGGACCGGTCCGGCGCTCCTGCCCAACCGGTTTGGCGGCCCCCCCCCTGGTCTGGCGGCCCCCTTTGGTCCGGCGCCCTCTGGTGGTCTGGCGGCCCTGGTGGTCTGGCACCCGTGCCGTCTCCACTCGCGCCGAACCACGCACCCCCGCCAAGCCACCTGCTGGTTCCCCTATAAATAGAGGGCACCCCTCCGTTCAAGAGCGCGCGCAGACAGACCCGAAGAGCGAGAGACCCTGCATTTCGGAGAGAGGAAGTCCCTGCACTCCGCGATAGCTCCCTGGCCCTTGGAGTTTCGTCTGAGCTCCCCTGTGAAGCCCCCCGTCTGTTCCACGAGCGACGTCGGGCCATTCTGTGCATTGTTGTGTCGAGCTACGCAGGTCAATATGCTAGACCCGGTACCAGACATTTTTTGCAAAAGTCCTCCAATGTTTTAAAATAAACATGTAGAGGCACCTCGTCCGACGGAGGCACAAACACCCCGTTGTCGACTCAAATACGAATACCATGATGTGTAAAAATGCGATGAAGGCACAAAATCCTCGTCGTTGATGTCAATGTAACCGTCATGTTCTGTAAACTCCCGGCGGAGGCTCAAACACCCCGTCATAAGCGTAAATGTAAATATCATATTGTGTAATGTCCGACGGAGGCACAACGCCCCCCATCGTCGACGTACATGTAAATGACATATTGTGTAACGCCCAGTGGAGGAACAAACTCCCCACTAAAGGCGCAAATGTAAATGTCATGAATGCGTTTGAGCATATCTGTGGAAATTTATTTCGTCATTTATTTCTTTTAATCTCGGCACAAGGTCTTTTACAAATGTATCGCATCGAAGGTATTCGAGTTCTTTACTCGATGTAAATGAAACACGACTTCGGTCGGTGGGGAACGGTCCAGTACACGACCACTCCATCACCTGAAAATACGAGCGCACGCGGAAAAATGAAATGAAATATCTGAGGGTTCCGGGTCTTTACCCGGTACCCCTCATGAATAAATCCCTTTGTCTGTTTTCTGTAAACAGTCTGGCACGCCTGCAGAAAGAAAAAAAAATATTTAAAGCCTCTCGGGGCCTTATTAAAAAAAGAAAGAAATTCCGCGTTCCACAGTGTCGTTGTTGGACCCGATATTTTTTTGGGTTTATTGAGAATGAATTTCCCTGACTATGTCGGGATATTCATATTTGGAGATGGACGGAACACCTCAGAGTTAACGCCTCTCCGTTGCGTATTCTTACGCTCTATATTTCTCGACTATGTCGAAATCCAATCATATATAGGGGTACGGAACCGGGCAAGGAGTCGACGTCATCGCTCCACGGAGTGCATCCACGCCTGGAGTTTATCACCCCAATTAAACGGATCGCAGCAAGGAATCGTTTACGTACTCTTAAAAGGTCAAGAAAGCGTGTATCATGTGACCCGGACGAGTACGATTTCCCCCAACAGTCTCGTAAAAACAGTGGTATGCGGACAATGATGGAAGTTTGTCATCGACAACTCCACGACCTCCGACACACACCACGAACGAGCTTTGGCAGAAGTGGAGAACCTCCACGGGACTTGCGCCCTTTTCTGGCCTTAAAGGGGTCCTTTTTAAGGGGAGAGGAGAGGGCCCCCCCTCCCAACCTCAAAAGGCCTCTGTCGGGTCCGGCAGGCCCTTAGATGGGTTGCACGGGCTTGATGGCCCCTTCTTTGGGCTTGTTTGGCCCCGTCTAGTGTAGTAGGGCCTGCAGGACCCCCATCGGGTCCAACTGGCCTCTAAAGAGGCCGATCAAACCCACTGGACACCTAGCGGGTTGGACCGCCCCATTTTGGGGCTGGTTGAACCTCGTTTAAACCCCTCCTTTTGGCCCCCAACGGGTCCAAAAGCCCCATTTTGGGGCTTGTTGAACCGCTGGCCTCCATTTGGCCATCTCACCCCCTAAATTTCTATAAGTAGGCCTCCAGTGGCCCCATTTCAAGAGAGGGATCACGAAGAGAAACCACTAAGTACCACTTAGTGCAACCTTTAAAGTGTTCACGACTTGTCGCTCGTTAGGGCTGCAAACGAGTCGAGTCGAGCCGAGTATTATGCTGCTCAAGTTCTGTTCGTTAATTTTTAATCGAGCTCGAGTCGAGCTCGAGCTTTATCGAGTGTTGAAAATGGTTGTTCAAGCTTGGTTCGTTTAAATACTCTCGAGTTCGAGCTCTTAATGAGTATCTTAACGAGCCCAATTGAATTTGTGAGTTATATATATATATATATATATAATATGGATACATATATATAAGCCTAATTCAATTTACAAGTAAAAACCTAATTATTTATAAGACCCAAATTTTTCTTATTTCAAGGTCATACCCCAAGATCCTTCATAGGTTACTTGTTTAATTATTTTAGTATAATTTTAAAATATTTAACAACTATATTTGTAATTTTTATAATTAAAAAATTAAACGAATTTGTTTACAAGCTTAAACGAGCCGAGTAGATATTTGTTCATACTCGACTCGTTTATGAAACGAGTTTAAATTTTTGTTTGAGCTTGACTCATTTACTTTACTAAAGGAGCCCATTCGAGTAACATCCGAGTCGAATTCGAGCTACTTATCGAGTGTATTAGTTCGTCTACAGCCCTTCCTTTCATAATTTGTGTATTTACACACTCATATTTAATCTTTTACATTTTATTTCATAAGTATTTCGTACCTTAACAAAAATTCTTTAAAATAATAAATATTAATATTTTTATATTTATAATAAGAAATTAATATAATCTGAGTATATTAACGAGTAACGAATCGAGTATTTTAACGAGCATATTATCGAGTATCTTAACGAGCTGTTCGCGAACGTATTCGAGTTGAGCATATCTCTGTTCAAGTTCGACTCGTTTATGAATCGAGCTTATATTTTTGTTCAAGCTCGGCTTGTTTATCTAATAAACGAGCCGAGTCGAGTTTTTTATCGAGCCGAGTTTCGAGCTACTTGTCGAGTGTATTGGTTCGTTTGCAACCCTATCGCTCGTGCTTTGGTTTGGTTGTGCAAGCCCATTATGGGTGTGAAATTACAAGAATACCCTTGGACTTTGCACTTATAACCTTAGAGGTCCAGACCATGTATCATCCGTGTGTCTGATGGATGGCGGCCATGTGTAACTCTCAGAAGTTACGGAAACGCTCCTCACAAGCCGGACATCTTCAGTCTTGCAAATTGTAATTATACCCTACAATTACCAAACATTGTGGCTATGCCCTTGTAACCTGTGTCAGCGCAAGAATTCCCTCTATATGGGCAACAATATGCCAACCATACATGGTACTCTGTATCTTCAATGAAGAATACTTTTTTGTCATGGTCGTGTGTTCATTTTGTAGCCATGTGGCGAATTACAAATAAACCCCTACATTCTGCAAAATTACTGAATCGCCCTCAAGCTTTCCTAAAATAGCCCCGGTGCTCTCGGAAGTGGAGAAAATACATTAAAAACCTTCTGCCAATCTCAAACCTGTTCCAAACCTTTGAGTCTGACCAAATTATCAAAATACCCCTACAATCCAGAAAGTCTCCAAATGGCCTTCTAGCCTTCCAAAAATAACCTGAGTCTTCGGAAGTCAGAATTGCAGTAAAATCCTTCTGCTAGTCTTAAGTTTGTATCAAACCCCTAACTTGGCCGAAATTACCAAAATGCCCCTGGAACTAAAAAAATCCCTAAAATGGCCCTAAGGTCCAGGATCCTTCATTATTTCTTCCAGAAAGACATGTAGCCTTTGTCTATGTTTTTATTCTCCAGATTGTAGGGTTTTTCTCAAGTCTAATACAGTCTATCATGAAATCCTAATTCCTTCAAACCTCTTGATGATGAACAACAGTATATAGTGAGCCATGTGAAATCACCTGCACCATTTGTTAGAACCTATGAAAAGGGTCCAAAAATCTCTTTGACAGTTAATCAAGGATGTTTGGACTTTAAGCCGATGTAAATTAACACTGACTTTGGTTAGTGGGGAAAGGTCCAGTACATGAAACCCAATTCACCTGATAAAATAAATACAAGGAGCAAATACTCAAAATATTGGCCCAATCGTCCAATGAATGGACATACAAATCCCTTGCATCAAGCGAATTTTAAATTCATCTATTAAATAGACTGACATGTCCGCAACCTCGGAACGAATGACATCATTCCCCCTTTCTTTCTTTTCAATTAGACAGGAAGAAAAAGAAAGACACCATGAATTTTTAATTCCGCGTCCGACAGTTGTTGATTTCAAGTTCCATGGACATGATAGATTTATGCCTCATAGCTATCTATGTATATTTTGTTCATTATTGGTCTGCCATAGGATTTTCTCTTACAATTATGAGAGAAAATATTGGGTACATCATAACATGGTGGAATTAAAAGCCAAAACTTTTTTGAACAGGTATAATTGATCCCGGTCTGAGAGAGAGGCATCTTGGTGATCTCCAGGGTTTAGTATTGCGAGATGCAACAAAGCTAAAGCCTGAGGCTTACAAGGCATTTTGTTCCTCCAAACCAGATCAAGAAATTCCAGTTAAGTCTTTTTTTTTCCTTATCTTGAAATTACATTGTTCTTAGTTATATTCTCATTTTTTAGGCTCAACGTATGAAATCTTCACTTATATGAGGTCAAACGAACAAACAGGATAAACCTTCACTTTGATAGACTTCTTTCCCTGCCCCATGCCTCTTTTCGTTTCTCACATCCTGTCATCCCCCCATTTGTCTACTTACTCATTTCTACTGCTGTCTCCTCTTTCTTCTCTTTCTTCTTTCTGTTTATGGCCCCTTCTCGTGAAAGCAGCAGACAGCACATGTATCATTAGGACAGATGACACGGGAAAAAATGTGATTTGGGGAGGTGAGAGTTGGGAGATTTGGTGATGGAAAATTGGAAATGGAACGGCTGCCTGTTGTGAAGTCTGGATAAACTGAAAACAGGGTTATGGAGGAAATTATCAATCTAGATCAAACAGGTTCCCTTCCATTGAAGGAAAGAGAAGCTGGAGAGAAGTTTCTGAAGGAAGTTCAGAATAGACACAATGCTATAGTGAAGAGGCAAGTGAAGAGATCAGGTCTGGAACGAAAAAATTGGATGTATAGGATGTAGTAGGTAAAGAAGAAGGTGTTTTGCCAATTGTCATTGAAAGGGGGAGTAGAACATGGATGGCAAAATCGGCCGACTCGGATTAGAATCGGCCATTGGCGACCCGATTTGGGTGGGGGGGGGGGGGGACAACGACCGACCCACGGTATAAGGTGGAATGGGGGTGGATCGACCGGAATCGGCTGGAGTCGGGCTGACTCAGCCCGACTCAGGCCGACTCCACCCCGATTCCATGTCGACTCCATCTGATGTTGGCCGATTCCCTCAGCTTACCTTAAGTACGCCTGATCCCCTTCACTTACCTTATTTACCTGAACATCATTTAAGTAAATGTTATATTGTAGTTTCATTTACTTAAGATATTACATGTAAATAAGGAAGTACCCCTCATTTGAATCTAATAAAAATATAAAAAAAAGTCAACTCTCCCATCGAAGAAGAAAATCGCGATTTCGGTGATTTTAGCGAAATGCTAACTTTCTAATCTCTCATAATTTGGCCTATCTAAAAATTTGATAATTCAAATAAATCATACGGAAGACTAAAAATCCAAAGTCCGGTAAAAAAAGTCAAACGTGCATATGACTTCTCCAAGGGAGCCACTCTCCTACTGAAAACACTTAGTCTGCTTGAGACCTCTCAGGATTTGGTCAAACATGAGATTTTTCACTTTTTAATTGAAAAGAAACTAGAAAGTGACAATTCTCATGACTTTGAGTGATGATAGTTTAGGTTTGACCAAATCCTGAGAGGTCTCAAGCAGACTAAGTGCTGTCAGTAGAAGAGTGGCTCCTTGGAGAAGTCATATGCACGTTTGACTTTTTTTACTAGACTTTGGATTTTTAGTGTTCCATATGGTTTATTTGAATTATCAAATTTTTAGATAGGCCAAATTATGAGAGATTAGAAAGTTAGCATTTCGCTAAAATCACCGAAATCACGATTTTCTTCTTCGATGGGAGAGTTGACTTTTAATGGTAAGAGATATAATTTTTTTGATATTTTTATTGGATTCAAATGGGGGGTACTTCCTTATTTCTGCATTGTAATATGAACAATGTGCAACTAGACTATGGATATACCCAAAATATTCTATTATTATATGTTTTTAAAGAATTTTTCCTGATTTTTCTGTGATTTTTCCTCATTTTTTTTATCATTTTTTAAGCTGGCCGATCCTGGATCGGCTAGATTCCAATGGAGTTGGGCGGATCCTCCGATCCGACCCGACTCGGGTCGGGGTCGGCTGGGTCCGACCCAGCACCCTGACCCGACTATGCCATCGATGGAGTAGAAAGGAGACAATATCAGAACTCCAATCATGGAGATGTTTTCTATGGACCCAGCACCCCGACCCGACTATGCCATCCATGGAGTAGAAAGGAGACTATCAGAACTCCATCATGGAGATGTTTTCTATGGACCCAGCACCCTGACCCGACTATGCCATCCATGGAGTAGAACTGTAGAAAGGAGACAATATCAGAACTCCAATCATGGAGATGCATCATAGAAAACAGTAGGTTTGGAAAGTGTGAAGAAAGCAAGCACAGTCCATGCTCAGGTGAAAAATGTGCATATGTACTGTCTTCAATAAATCAAGGAAAAAATGCTTTATCACTTAGTCTTCAGAAAATCAGGTGGAGGTGCTGAACAGACGGGTGCTAAGGAGGTGCAAAAGAACAAAAGGTAAGAGAACAGATTTTCCTTGTTATAAAGTTGTCAGTCAAGGAATTCTGTATTTCAGGCCTCTTGGCCAATCCAAAGGAGCTGTTGAACCCGAAAAATATCGGGATTTAAACAAGTCCCGGGTGGCAAACTCGTCCGGAAATCCATAAAAGTCTGGGAATAAACCCCGGCCTCCCCACTCGAACACCGGAGGATAAACGGATCCGAGTCCGTGTGTCAACCCGGAATATGGCGTTCGAAAGTCCCGCCGACAACGGAAATACACACACCCGGATAGCCGAAAATTGATGTCCGGACTCACGCTAAAGGTCGCGTACGACTCGGATGGGTCCGAAAAGGTTCAATGCACGTGCCCTCCGAAAATGAGGTCAAACGCACGTGAGACGGGCAAGAACGCACGTCAAATGCACGTCAAATACATGCGGGCATGTGTGTGCACGTGTGCCGCACGTGCCATGATAAACCAGCAAAACTCCCGCAAATCCTCCGGGAAATGGTCAAGGAAGAAGAGGGGCGCCGGTTGGCCCCTCCGCCAGCAAGGAGGGGCGCCGGTCAGACCCCCTGACCGGCGGCCCCCCTCCGCCAGCAAGGAGGGGCGCCGGTCAGGGCCCCCTGACCGGCGGACCCCCTCCGCCAGCCAGGAGGGGCGCCAGTCAGGCCCTGACTGGCGGCCCCCTCAGCCAGCAGAGGGGCGCCAGTCAGGCCCCTGACTGGCGGCCCCCTCAGCCAGCAGGAGGGGCGCCAGTCAGGTCCCTGACTAGCGGCCCCCTCAGCCAGCCAGGAGGGCGCCGGTCAGGGTACCTGACTGGCGGCCCTTCCGCCAGTCAGCCCCTTCGCACGGCACCTCCGCCGGTTCGTCTGCTCGGCGCTCGCCCTCGACGCTCGTGCCCGCGACACCCCGCCGGGGAGGGTACCCCGCCGGTATGCCCCCAACGAATCCTATAAATAGGGGGGCATACCCCGATTGCAAAGCATGCCATCTTCGGCCCAGAAAACCCCGGCTTCCACCCAAGAACGCTCCCAGCACGCCGATCGCCCGTGCCCAGAGCGTGACGTGCGTGAGCTTAAATAGGCCGCACGTGCTGAAGAGCAATCTTTGGCGCCGTTGGTGTTCCGTTCTCAGCGTTCGGGCTGCATTGCGCCACGTCCGCAGGAGGCGCCACAGGTTGTCACACGGCTCCAGTGTTTGCACTTAAGTCCTCGGTGTCATGAAACGACACACGTCGAGGCACATGTGTTTAAGTCCTCCGGTGTCATAAAACGACACACGTCGAGGCACATGTGTTTAAGTCCTCCGGTGTCATGAAACGACACACGTCGAGGCACATGTTTAAGTCCTCCGGTGTCATAAACGACGACACGTCGAGGCACATGTGTTTAAGTCCTCCGGTGTCATAAAACGGCACACGTCGAGGCATGTTACCGGGCGGAGGCACAAACACCCTGTCACGGACATTGATGTATTTCCCATACCGTGTAACGTCCGACGGAGGAACAAACACCCTGTCGTCGACGCTCATGTACACGAAATACTTGTAACGCCCAGTGGAGGTACAAAACCCCACTAAAAGCACCAATGTAAATGTCATAAATATAAATGACATGAGCATGCTTGAATAAAATTGTGGAAATTATTTGTCATCTGCCTTTTTTCTTTAAGTTCGGCATACGGTCTTTTAATAAACATTACGCATTCGAAGGTATTCGAGTGTTATACTCGATGTAAATGAAACATCGACTTCGGTCGGTGGGGAACGGTCCAGTACACGACCACTCCAATCGCCCTGAACGCGAGCGCACGCGGAAAATAAATGAAATGAAATTCGAGGGTATCAGGGTTCGCACCCAATACTCCTCGTAAAACAATCTTTGTCTGTTTCCCGTAAACAGTCTGGCACGCCCAAATTCGTCATTTCAGAGAAGAAGTGAGAAAATAAATAAATAAAATGAAATAAAAAAAGAAAAAAAAAATCCGCGTTCCAACAATCTGGCACGCCCGGTGGGACTGTTCCTGCCTTCCATGCATATGTAAAAAGACCGTATGCCGATATAGAAATAAAGATGACTAATTTCCACAGTACAGGTACAAGGAGCGAAAGCCGGCATCAAACGCCCGTTCCCACCTGCAATTCAAGCTTGCTCGATGGCCGCCGTCACCTACGGTCCGCAAGTCATCGCATGCCACGCCAAGTGTGGCTACCTCGCCGTCCCGCTCGTGTTCGGCGACTTTCCTGCAGTGGTGGGATCCCCTACTTCCTAGGGGTGGTCCCCGCCGTCCAAGCTACTCCAAAGGCGGCCCCAAAGCTACTGCAACTAGGGGCACCAAACCCCGCCAAGCCAAGGCCGAGTCTTCTCGGTTAACACAATCTCCTGCATCGCAGTCCCTAGAAAACGGGGACAGCGCCAGGGACGCAGGGGCAACAAGCCCCACGCGGTCGTCTCCAACTCCGGGAAAACGGTGCTAGTTGGCGACATCCGCGTCAGGCTCGATGGAGGCGAGCCGATATTGCCCCGGGACAGAAGCGTCCCCACGGTGGCAACCTCCAACAAATTCGCTCCCCTCCAAGGGATGCGGCAAGAAGATCGGGACTCCCCAAAAGGAGCCCGACAGGGGCAGGCATCAAGCTCGGCGCCCCAGCCGCCTCGCAAAATGAGGCAAATGTGGGTGACCAAGCAGGAAGCCCGCCAAATCAAACAGGCTAGAGCGGATCAACCCGCCGAAAGCCCCAAGAAGGCGACGGTACCTGGGCGAGAAAAAGCTCAAGAAACCGAACCTCCTCGTCCCCGCGGACACAAACGCAGGGGCATTTACAGGAAGCCCAACTTCGTCCCCGCCCAAGCGGAAACTGCTGAAGGGGGAGACGCGAGTCAAGCCGGAGCTTCCGCACCTCGAGTCTCAGTCTTTGAAAGGCTGAGCGCCTCAGTCTTCACCAGGCTGGGAGCTGCAATCCGTCCAAGCACTCAGAAGCCCAAGAAGCGGAGAGTGCAACAGACGTCTGAAGAAGGTGGAGGCATGATGAAGATCTTCACCTGCTATGCTTCTGGAAGGGAAGCACCTGGGCCATCCGGCATCCCTGCTGGAGCGCTCAGGATAAACGAACCCGGACAGGACGACGAAACCGTCCTCCGGTACACCAGAAACGCTGCCAGAAGACTTCTCCAAGGGCAGCAAGGCAGTCAGGCGGACCCTCGAATCTGGGACAGGTCCTCGAGCCTCCACTCGAGCATGATCAAAGACCCCTCCAGGGGCAGGTCCAGCTGGACCTCGAAGGAGGGGAAGCAAGACGAAGTCGCCAGCCTCCACCTCGGAGATCAACAACTGCCGGCCGACGGGGACCAAGCCGAAGTGTTCCTCATGCCGCCAACCAGGGCCGCCTTCCAAGCAATGACGGACGACGCCAAGTATGATTTCATACAGCGTTGGCAGGCTGAAATGGCCAACCTCCTGACGGAGCGAGGGCAGCAGGCAGGGGCAAATGCGCCACGCCGCCAAGTGCCGACGGCAAACCAAAATGCTCGGACAAGACATCAACAAGGCGACCTGCCCGATGTCAATCCACGCATAGCCGCGGTCAACGACTATACCGTCGATCCGGTCCAACAGCGCGCAGGGGCATAAACTCCCAAGCCTCCGCGGCTGAAGATATCGTCGCCCAGCGACGAATGATTGAAAAGATCGTGGACGACCGCTTCGCTCAGCGAGGCGAGGGAACTGCCACTGTAGATCTCTACAGCGTGCCATATCCCGTCCACCATCAATTCAAGAAGCTGCCACCGGACTTCCCCAAGGCGCCGAAGTTGCAGAAGTTCGATGGACAGGGCTCGCCAAACGAGCACCTGGCCTACTATATAACGGCCATGGGAGAGTTGGCATTCGATGAATCCTACCTCCTCCGTTACTTCGCAACGTCCCTGACAGGCACCGCCTTCCAGTGGTACTCCAGGCTGAGGCCCAACTCCGTTGTCGATTGGGCCGACCTCCAAAGAAGTTCATCGACCGTTTCCAAACGGCCGAGAGAAAGGTGTCGCTTGCAGAGCTGTGCTCCCTCAGGCAAAGAAAAGGAGAAACGGCACTCGACTTCATCAAGCGGTGGCGTGACTTCAGCATGAGGTGCGACAACCCCCCGACGCAAGAAGATGCCATAACTATCTGTCGACGGGGCCTGGCAGCGCAGATAAGTGAAAAGCTGCTGGGAACAAACATCAAGGGTTTTGACCAGCTCAACGCGGTCGTGGCAGAGATCGAAATGTTCTTCGCCGATAACCCGATGCAAGCTCCTCCCGAATCAAGCCAGGCAAGGAGCGGGCCGTGGGCAAAGAAGCCAATGCTGTGGACTTCGCCCCGCAAAGCAAGGGAAGAAGGTCATGACCTCCGGCGCTCCAAGCAAGAAGGTGGAAGAAAGACCGCCTCCAACTTCATTGCCACAGCGTATGAGCGCGCCGTATTCCTTCAAAAGGGACCATACGAAGATGCTCTTCAAGTTGTGCATAAAGAATGACCTGCTCAAGCTTCCGGCATTAAGAAGACCGAGCGAAGCGGATAGGGTGGATGAGCCAAATTATTGTCTCTACCACCGCATGCTGGGGCACTCTATTGAAGACTGCTACGTCTTCAAGAATGAAGTACAGAAGCTGATCCAGAGTCGCCTCATCACCATGCATGATCATCTGGTCGATCCTCCACAGCCCCATGCCTGGGACCAATCGAGGCAGTCGGCCAATGTCATCCATGTCAATGCGCCGGCTCCGAGCCAGAAGACCCCGAGGCAAATCCTTGGGACGCTCATTCCACCAACGGATGGGAGGGGGATCATCCCTCAGCCTCAGAGCACAGGACATGGTCGAGACAGTGCAAAACCTGGAAAGACAGGTTCAATCGCTGCGGCACGGTCAGCGCCAAACGCTGATGTACCTGAGGACCATGCAAGAAAGTCTGACGACCCTCCAGCAAGGACTCCAGGGGCCCGTGGGCACACCTGCGCCCCGGACGCGCCCCCCTGCGGGGGATGGATCTCAGAGGAGTCTTCAAATCCGTCTGATGACGAAATCGCCGGAAGATTATATTCCTTCCCGCGCCATCGGACACTGGCACTCT
This sequence comes from Colocasia esculenta, assembly GCA_014218235.1. NCBI lineage: Eukaryota > Viridiplantae > Streptophyta > Magnoliopsida > Alismatales > Araceae > Colocasia > Colocasia esculenta. The sequence continues at coordinate 36,541 of JACBKR010000693.1, forward strand.
ACCGTACCTGCCTGCGAGCAGGGCTATTGGCTGCCAGCCGCCAACAAGCGTCCCGCCAAACTACTGCATATACCATCAAGATGCAGGGCACGCGTTAGAGGACTGCCACGTCTTTAAAGACAAGGTTGAAGCATGGATCAACCAAGGGATTATCGACTTGGGCAACGCCCGTGTCAACCCACCGCAGCCTCACATTCGCGAATGGACAGACCATTCAGCTGACGTTGTCACGCATACAGTCAACGTCATCGACCCACCGGAAGTTTATACACCGGTGGCCTTCACTTTCCGGACCCGGATATGATAGAAGGCGGCTCATCAGGCGAAGCCCCTACTTGGTGGTGCCCGGAGGGAGAATCCCCCACCGCAGTCACTTGGCGACCGGAAATGTTGGGGAAATCTTCGAGAAGCTCCTGCAACGAGGTGTCGTGATGGCTCACACACCGCCGCCGACGTACACTGAAAGGGAGCTGAATCACCCCATGTACTGTCGGTATCACGCCATGCTGCTGCACCCTACAGACAGGTGCCCTGATGTCCGGGATTGGGTCGAGTCCCTTATCCAAAAGGGGAAAATCGACCCGGAAGGCAATTCCATGGTCCTAATGAGAGCCAGGGAAGCAGCCCACGGGAATTTGAAGAAAGCGACTATATGCGCTTCAAGAACCTCCAAGCCCCGAAGCTGATGAACGAGGATGGCTCGTACCGCCGATGTCGTCCATAGCTGACACTGAAGGCGCGAGCTTGGGGCAGCAATTCAGGAATATATCCCTGAAAGAGCAGCCCATCTTAAGATACAATCAAGAGGACCCGGATATGACAGAAGGCGGCTCATCTGACGAGGCCCCTGCCTTATGGTATCCCGGGTGGCGAGTCTCCCCGAACCCCTTTGCGACCGCAAAGACCGGGGAGATCTTCGAAAGACTCTTGCAGCAAGGCTGTGTAAAGGCGCACAGGCCGCCACCAACATACACGGAGAGGGAAATAAACCACCCCATGTATTGCAAATACCATGCCATGTTGCTGCATCCTACGGATATGTGTCCGATTGTCCGAGACTGGGTCAAATCCCTCATCCAAGAGGGGAAGATCGACCCAGAAGGCAACCCGACAACCCGGGCCGAGGCCAGGCAAGAAGCCAGCAACAACCTCCTCGGCGAAAAAAAGGGTCTCGACGACATCAAGTCTCCCCTCCCCGTGAACAAACTCCGGAAAATAGGAGTAAGGGGCAGTGCTTTGAGAACTCGCCTCCGCGAATACTCAAGCGGCAAGAAAAAGACCGCAGGGGCAAGCAGCCGGTGATGGAGCCGGCCACCCAAGAGCCAAGCCCCTATTGGGCCGAATTTCAACAACTGCCGCCCGAGATAATCGAGCAGGCAATTGACTCCACTTTCCAGCATCAGCAAGATGAAGCTGGCTGGACGACGGTGGCGTCCAGAATGCACACTCTGTCAGCGTTTCCTAAGAGGGGAAGGTCGCACGGTCGCCTCGGCCGAGAAACCACCTCTCAACACAGAGCAAGCCAAGCCGCTGACGCCGCTCGAAATGGCGCGCGCAGCATGCAGCAAGAAAAGAACGGCGCAAGAACATGAAAAGGCGCCTAAAGAAGCAAGCTGAGCAAGAGGAGGCCGCGGCAGCCCCAGCAGAGCTTACTCCACTCCAGAAGCTGCAAAAGCTCATTGATGATTTGGAGGAGTATATTCCCTCTAAACCACTTGGGGAGTCCCTCTGGACATATACATCCCGTGGGAAGAAATGGAGCGCAAAACAAGGCTCAAAAGCTGGCTCCACCAAATGCTACAAAGGGCTCAAGAAGGCGAGAAGCTGCCTCTGCCCGAAGAACTGGCCATCTTCTATAAGATGAAATCACATCGAGAAGTTGGAAGAAATGCTGAAAGACTTCTCGTGCAACATGGTGTCGATACCGCCGCCTGCGAGCTTGCAATCACCGGCTGCTACGCCCCCTGTGGCAACATATCGGCGCCGCAACCGAGGCAAAGGAAAAGGCCGTGGACGAGGAAAGAAATCCTCCCGTCCCTCAGCGAGAAACCAGCTCGCCCGACCTGGGCAAGACTATGTCTTCCGAGGAGAAAAGCCTCAGCCTGCCCCGGAAATAGAGGTGCGGGCGAACTCCTTCATCTTCGACCATCTGACGAGGAAGAAGAAGAGCAGCAGGATATCGCTAGTGGGCTCTCCGACCGGAGGGCCACCCAGCCAGTCCCCTTCGTCCTGTCTGACGAAGAAGAGTATGGGGGATGGGCGATCCCCAACAGGCCTTTCAACCGGAAAATTCCTGAATCGGCCGCCGGCCCGCTCCGTCCAGAAGCGGCAAAGAAGAAACTGCCGCCCCGGAGGAAGATTGCCTGGGCTCGTTATTCGCGAAGAAAAGCCGGACGAGCAACCAGCGGCAAGACGGGTCAACCAATTCGGGCAACCGATAAAGGCCCTGGAGGATACTGTCCCACCATTGGATCAAACCCGTGCCCGGGCTGACCGCAAAATCATACAGCATATGAAGCGGTTCCCAACCAACATCACCATATGGGACGCCATTGCCTGGAGCAAAGATTTGAGAACGGCGCTCGTCAAAATCTTGCAAGAGCCCGAGGTCTACGAAGCTGACGTGACCGAACTCCAGGCACAAGCCCTAGAAGCACTGGTGGCGGAGGTGACCTTCTCGACAAAGACATGTTGTTGCCAACGCTATACCACAACCGCCCGTTGTACATGCAAGGAAAAGTCAATGGGCACGAGCTCAACCGGATCCTGGTTGACCCGGGGCGTCGATCAATATCATGCCCCTGAAGACTTTCAAGGCTTGTATCTTACGCCCTACTTGCAAAGGGTAAATGATATCAGAATCGCTGGATTCAACCAGAATTCTGAAAACGCCTTGGGAAAGGTGGAAGTGCAGCTGGCCATGGACGGCCTCACTACTAAGGTCGTGTTTTACATCATCAATGCAAACACGTCTTACAAAGCCCTCCTGGGAAGACCCTGGCTCCATGAAAACCGGGTCGTCCCCTCGACTCTCCACCAATGTATAAAATACATCAAAGAAGGAGAGCAGCACACGGTCTTTGCAGACCGAGCCCCGTTCCGCCCAAATGAATGCAACTTGGCGGACGCCCAGCTATACCTCGGCGAACCTCTCGGGGAGCCAGCAACTGCGTCAAAAGGCAAGGAAAAGCAAAATGCCGACGCAAATCAAGCAAGCCAGGGTCAAGAGGAAGAGGAGCTCTTCACGGTCAACAAAGACCTCCTTGAAGCTCACCGGCTCAGCCGCCTCGCCGAATCCACCACGCCCGGGCCAAGTTGCCCAGAAAGGCGTGAGATCAACTACGAAGCAAACGCCATCGGCGAGATCATCAACCGAAGCATCTCCTTGCCGCCGGCGTACATGCAAATACTCTTCCACAGGGAGGAGCAATGGGTGGAACGACTGAAGACATTCATTGTCACCCATTACAGAAATGATAGTCTCGAGAAGGGCGAGACGCCGAAGCCGATCATCTTCTACAAAGGAGACCCGCTGCCACATGGGCCCCTCGAAGACGACTTGGCTGGAGTCACACGACTCAAATCGCCCAGAGCCCGTCCAAGAAATGGACGACATGCCCGAGCACATCAAGAAATTGTGCCAAAGGCAAAAGATTGCACAAATGCAAGACCCCTCGCGACGGGAGTACTTCCACCAGCTGTGGTACCCGAAGCAACTCCGGGGCAACCCCCCTATTGTGCAAAAGACACTCGGGGGTTGGGCTATGGTCAGGCGGCGGAATGCGAGGCCTACTATACGGTCAACACCGTTGGGCTCGCGCCCTTACCTGATCATTGCCCCTCCGATGGGCAATCTCCTACCCCCGCTACAAAGCCACAGCAAGGGGAGGCCGCCCTCGTCCTATCAAATGGGGCGTCGTGTCAAGAAGCGCCTCAAAGCGAAGGGGGTCACTTCTGGCCGATCACAGAAGAAGGCTTCAAATACTATGACGTCCACGTTGCTGACTCCGATGAAGAAAAGGATTTCATCGACCTACAGCCGGCGCCCCGTGAACTCGAAGACGGCGGACAAGCTACGGTCGACGAACTGGTCGAGCTCGACCTCGGGGAACCAAAAGAACCCCGACCAATCTTCGTCAGCGCCCTCCTGGACGAGGAAGAAAGACAGTCATACCGGCAACTCTTGCTGGAATTCAAAGACTGTTTCGCATGGACATACAAAGAAATGCCAGGCCTGGACCCCTCCGTGGCTGAGAACATGAGTTGTCCATACTCCCCGCAGCAAAGCCGGTCAAGCAAGCCCAACGGCGTATGCGCCACGAGCTGGAGCTGAAAGTAAATGCCGAGGTGGACAGACTTCTCCAAGTCGACTTCACCGAGCCGTGCATCTATCCAACTTGGCTGGCCAATATAGTGCCAGTCAAGAAGAAGAACGGCGAAGTCCGGATCTGTATCGACTACAGGGACTTGAACAAAGCTGCCCAAAGGACGACTTCCGGTCCCGATCACGGAAACAATGATCGATATGACCACAGGCCATGAAGCGTTATCCTTCATGGACGGATCGTCGGGCTATAATCAAATCCGTATGGCTCCCAAAGATAAGGGTCATACCGCCTTCAGGTCCCCAAAGGGATCTACAACTATAAAAGAATGCCCTTCGGCTTGAAGAACGCCGGAGCCACCTACCAACGAGCCATGACCAAGATCTTCGGAGAAATGCTCCATGACTCGGTCGAGTGCTACGTTGATGATCTGGTCGTCAAGACCAAAAGGCGGGAAGACCACCTAGGCGACTTACGCCAGGTCTTCGAAAGGCTCCGCCAACATCAACTGAAGATGAACCCGATGAAGTGCGCCTTCGGCGTGTCGAGCGGCAAGTTCCTCGGCTTCGTTGTCAAATACCGCGGGATAGAAATTGATCCCGTCAAAATCAAAGCTATCAGAGAGCTGCCGCCACCGAAAACCTTAACGGAGCTGAAATCTCTCCAGGGAAGGCTGGCCTACATAAGGCGGTTCATCTCCAACCTTGCGGGCAGATGCGCCCCCTTCAGCAAATTGATGAAGAAAGGAGCCCCATTCATATGGGACCAAGAGTGCCAAGATACTTTCGAAGAAATCAAAGAGTATCTCCTTACTCCTCCCGTCTTGGGAGCCCCAGTGAAAGATAAGCCGCTCATCCTCTACATCGCGGCCATGGAAACGTCGCTGGGAGCGCTCTTGGCGCAAACAAATGAGGAAGGCAAAGAGCAGCGCTCTACTACCTCAGTAGGATGCGTGGGTCCGGAGCACCGATATTCCCCAGTGGAGAAAGTGTGCCTAGCGCTGATATTCGCCGTCAAGAAATTACGGCACTATCTGCTAGCCCATCAAGTCAGCCTCATCTCGAGGATAGACCCGCTAAAGGCGCTCCTCACCCAACCTGTGTTGTCAGGAAGAATGGGAAAATGGGCCCTTCTCCTCATGGAGTTGATATCACCTTCGTCCCCAGAAAAGCAATCAAAGGGCAAGGTATGGCGGATTTCCTGGCGGCGCATCCGCTCCCAGCAGGCTCTCCCCTCGAGTTCAAGCTCCCGGAGGAGGAAACGCTCTCATCCCCCCACGGGGAGGGGACCCAACAAAAAGAAGTCCCCGTTCAAGAAAGTGGGAACACTCTCGCCGTGGAGTCACCACATTGGGAACTCTACTTTGATGGCGCTTCCCGGGTGCTCAAGCAAACTGACGGCACCACAACTTATACCTCCGGAGCGGGCATTGTCCTAGTGACTCCACAAGGGGGAATACTGCACAACTCATGTGCACTCATGAAGCCGTTGACCAACAATCAGGCTGAATATGAGGCGCTGATCGTGGGACTTCAACTGGCTGCCGAAATGGGCATCAAATGCATAAAAGTCTACGGAGACTCGCAGTTGGTCATCCGTCAAGTGCTGGGGGACTACGAAGTTCGGAAAAAGGAATTGATCCCCTATCATGCCAAAGTAATGAAGCTCCGCGAGAGGTTCTATTTGTTCGAAATCGGACATGTCCCAGAGGGCAAAACTCTCAAGCGGATGCGCTAGCCAAACTGGCGTCCGCCCTAAAGCTTCCTCCTGAAGGGGAGTTGGGCATAACTGTCCGACATAGGAGGCTGATGCCCAGCGTTCTCGAGGATGACTCCGACCCAGAAAATGCTGAAGTCAGCACCCTCGAAGAAGAAGCCAGCCAAGAAGAAGACTGGCGCCAGCCGATCATTCAAATAAAGAACGGTTGGCTGCCTTCAGACCGGGCCGAACGAGTCCGACTGCTGCGGCGGGCCACATCATATCAAATGATCGGGGACCAACTATATCGGCTTGTCCATGAAAAGACAAGTCTGTCCTCCTCCGATGTCTCCCCTAGGGAAGCCAAAGTCATCATGCACGAAGTCCACTCTGGACTGTGCGGAGCCCATCAAGCGGGAGACAAAATGAAAATCAACATCAAGCTGAAAGGCTTCTTCTGGCCGACCATGTACACGGATTGCGTCCAATACGCCCGTACGTGTCATCAATGCCAGGTCTCAGTTCGGTGCCAAGAAAGCCGCCGAACGAATTCATCCAACTGCCCCTACATGGCCCTTTGCCGAATGGGGAATGGATGTCGTGGGACCATTCCCACCATCCTCCGGCGGCCACAAGTTTATCCTGGCAGCCACCGACTATTTCTCCCGATGGGCAGAAGCAGTCCCTCTCCGGGAGGTAACGGGGTAGCCGTTGCCAAATTGTCAAGCAACACCTGATTTACAGGTTCGGCACCCTCATCGGATCGTATCAGATAACGGTACGCCCTTCAGAAACAAAACGATATATGCGTTGGCGGCCAAATTCCAGATAGATTGGAGGACGTCAACGGTCTACAACCCTCAAGCCAATGGTCTGGCGGAAGCCTTCAACAAGACCCTTTGCAAACTGCTTGCCAAGATAGTCGGCAATCGCAACGTGATTGGGGGGAGAAGGTGCACGAAGCGCTCTGGGCATACCGGACGGTCTACAAGACCCCTACGGGGTGTTCTCCCTTCTCTCTGGTGTACGGAGCTGAAGCCATGCTCCCCATCGAAATTGAAATGTCCTCCTACAGGGTAGCCGTCTATACCGGTCTTCAGCCCGAGGAGCGACAAGAAATGGAAAGAAGGTTGGAGGAATTGTCCGACCTAGAAGGCAAAAGGTTGGAAGCATACAAACATCTCCAATCCTATCAAGCCCGCATGACTCGAGCCTACGACAAGCTGGTCAGGCCCCGTGTCTTCAAGAAAAGTGACCTCGTCATGGTCAAGCAAAGAGAAGTCATGGCAGGCAAATCAAGTGGTAAACTCCAGCCAAACTGGCGCGGACCGTACGTGGTCACCGGAGTGTATGAAGGCGGGGGATACACGCTGGCAACACATGCCGGCGATCGCCCTTTCCACCACTAAATGGCAAGCATTTGAAAATGTACTTTGCCCCTGATCATGAATTCCCGGGCAGCAGCCCTCCGATCCCCTTATAGCCGAATCAGGCTAGGGTTGGGCACATGCACCCACTTCAAAAAAAAAAAACAGGGAAGGGACTGAAAATAGACAGGTCCGGCTGACTTGGTCACTCCCCCCCAAAAAAAAAAGGGGAGTGCCCAAGGGCAAAAGAGCCTATGAAAAAAGAGGAAGAAGAAAAAAAAAAAAAAAGAATTTCCCCCTCTATGAATTTGTTCTCCTTCTTGGTCAGCAAACCGTCCAGGTCGACCAAGTTAAACCCTTTAGCCAAATAACCCCCAGAAGGTCGGCTAAAACTCCTCTTGGTCAGCAAACCGTCCAGGTCGACCAAGTTAAAACCTTTAGCCAATAAACCCCCAGAAGGTCGGCTAAACTCCTCCTGGTCAGCAAACCGTCCAGGTCGACCAAGTCAACCTTAGCCAATAAACCCCCAGAAGGTCGGCTAAACTCCTCCTTGGTCAGCAAACCGTCCAGGTCGACCAAGTTAAACCCTTAGCCAATAAACCCCCAGAAGGTCGGCTAAAACTCCTCCTTGGTCAGCAAACCATCCAGGTCGACCAAGTCAATTCTTTAGCCATAAACCCCAGAAGGTCGGCTAAAACTCCTTCTTGGTCAGCAAACCATCATGGTCGACCAAGTCAAATCTCTTGCAACAAAACCCCCAGAAGGTCGGCTAAAACTCCATCTTGGTCAGCAAACCGTCCAGGTCGACCAAGTCAAACCCTTTAGCCAATAAACCCCCAGAAGGTCGGCTAAAAATCCTTCTTGGTCAGCAAACCATCCAGGTCGACCAAGTTAATCTTTAGCCAACAAACCCCCAGAAGGTCGGCTAAAAACCTCCCTTTGGTCAGCAAACCATCCAGGTCGACCAAGTCAAATCTCTAGCAAAGGTCCTCAAACTCGCTTCAGATTCAAAAAAAAAAAAAAGAAAAAAAGATAGGGGACTAAAAATAGAGATGTCCTAGCGGAACCTACCTCGGTCGCCCCCCAAAAGGAGGGTCCAAGGTAAAAATGCCTGAATCCAGCTGAGGTGAAAACCCGAAAGGGCGCCTCAGGCAAAAATGGATAACCCCTCAACGCGAAAACCCGAAAGGGCGCGTTGGAAAAAGCTAGAGGGGTCTGGCTCCTGTGAAAACCCGAAAGGGCGCAGGAGTCAGTAATAATAATAAAAAAAAAATCAAAATCAAAAACAAATCAAAATCAAAATCAAACATTCTTGTCAGCAGGTTTCGCGCAGCCAGTAAACAAAATGCTGGGCTGTACCCTATTCTGCTTGGTAGGTAAATGGAAATGGTGGATCAAGCCATTTTCCTTTGACAACAAAAACCTCCATGGTCGGTCAAACATAAACCTTAGCCAGCAAACCCCAAGAAGGTAGGCTACCCTCTTGACCAATAAACCTCCGGGTCGGTCAAACCCAAACTTTTAGCCAGCAAACCCCAAGAAGGTAGGCTATCCCCTTTGACCAGCAAACCTCATGGTCGGTCAAACCTAAACCTTAGCCAGCAAACCCCAAGAAGGTAGGCTATCCCTCTTTGACCAACAAAACCTCCATGGTCGGTCAAACCTAAACCTTAGCCAGCAAACCCCAAGAAGGTAGGCTACCTCTTTGACCAACAAAACCTCCGTGGTCGGTCAAACCAAAACCTTAGCCAGAAAACCCCAAGAAGGTAGGCTATCCTCTTTGACCATAAACCTCTGTGGTCGGTCAAACCAAAACCTTAGCCAGCAAACCCCAAGAAGGTAGGCTACCCTTTTGACCAACAAACTCGCGGTCGGTCAAACCAAAAACCCTAGCCAGCAAACCCCAAGAAGGTAGGCTATCCCCCTTGACCAACAAAACCTCCATGGTCGGTCAAACCCTAAACCTTAGCCAGCAAACCCAGAAGATAGGCTATCCTGACCAGTCAAACCTCGTGGTCGGTCAAAGAAAACCCTAGCAGCAAACCGGGGCGTAGGCTAGTCCCCCCTCCCCTGCAAACCTCCCAGCCCCAGCTCATTCCCCCGGAAGTGGTCGGCTAAACCGAAATACTTTAGCCAGCAAAAAACCGCATGGGGGCCAGGTCATCCAAATGGGAGACCCGACATGATCGATTGCCCCAGGGTTCGGCCCCGGGCCCTAGAACCAAAAAAAAAAAAGGGAGAGAGGAAAGAAAAAAGGAACTGAAGAAAAATAGGGATGACTGGCGATGTCTTGCAGCCTCCCAAAAGGGAGGGATGCAAGGAGCAAAAAGGCCTCACACCCAGCTGAGGTGAAACCTGAAAGGGCGCCTCGGGCAAAAAGGGGTAACCCCTCAGTGTGAAAACCCGAAAGGGCGCACTGGAAAAAGCTAGAGGGGGGCCATCCCGGCGAAAACCCGAAAGGGCGCTTGGGATGGTAATATGAAAAAGAAGATGAAAAAAAAAATCGTCAAATCAAAGTTGGGTTGCTGGACAAAGCCCGAGAAGGCCAACCCCAGCACCCAAAATGTTGCATCACATCTTGAGGAATGCCACAAATAAAAATCAAGCAAAAGATGCCGAGAGTAGACCTTGGAAAAGCCAATAAGGCAAATCTCAGGGAGAAGAATATACAAAATCAAGGTTGAGGAGCAAAGCCAGAAGAGGCAAGCCTCCTGACAAAAATCAAACTCTGGTTGCTGGACAAGCCCCGAGAAGGCCAGCCCCGGCACCCAAATGTTGCATCAGATCTTGAGGAATGCCACAAATGCAAATTCAAGCAAAAGATCGAGAGCAGACCTGGGAAAAAGCCAATAAGGCAAATCTCAGGAGAAGAAGAAATACAAAATCAAGGTCGAGGAGCAAAGCCAGAAGAGGCAAGCCTCCCCGACTAAGGATCAAACTCGGGTTGCTGGACAAAGCCCGAGAGAAGGCCAGCCCCGACACCCAAAATGTTGCGTCAGATCTGGAAGAATGCCCAGAAATGCAACGTCCAAAAGATATCGCTCGAACTTACCGGTCCAAGAAAACGAGTAGAGGGCGGGGGGAAAAGGCAATACTCGGAAGAAGAAGAAGACAGCCAAGTCAAGCTCCAGTAAAGTCAAGGAGCAGCTCTTCGAGAAACTCACTCCTAGAGTTGACATGGTGGAGCGGGGGTCCATGTTACTTCCCTGAAGTGATGTGCGCTCTCTGGGTCCTCTCACGGGAACTCTTGAGTTGGAAACAAATCTGAAAAAAATATGCGAGCGAGAAGAGCTGATGGCTCAGCGCGAGAAGCATAGCAGGTTGCATCGCCGGCTCAAACGGCAACAACAAATTGTTGTCCTAGTTATTGGCAACGTTGTCCAGGTGCCAAAGCGCATTGCTGTGGATTCCCCCGCCAAGTCATTAAGATCAGGGGTAGAGTTTGATAATCGCCACGGGACACCCGCCTTCGTCTTCGTCTCTGACGGATGTCCCGTGGGGGGCATTTGTTGAACCCGAAAAATATCGGGATTTAAACAAGTCCCGAGTGGCAAACTCGTCCGGAAATCCACAAAAGTCTGGGAATAAACCCCGGCCTCCCCACTCGAACACCGGAGGATAAACGGATCCGAGTCCGTGTGTCAACCCGGAATATGGCGTTCGAAAGTCCCGCGACAACGGAAATACACACACCTGGATAGCCGAAAATTGATGTCCAGACTCACGCTAAAGGTCGTGTACGACTCGGATGGTCCGAAAAGGTTCAATGCACGTGCCCTCCGAAAATGAGGTCAAACGCACGTGAGACGGGCAAGAACGCACGTCAAATGCACGTCAAATACATGCGGGCATGTGTGTGCACGTGTGCCGCACGTGCCATGATAAACCAGCAAAACTCCCGCAAATCCTCCGGAAATGGTCAAGGAAGAAGAGGGGCGCCGGTTGGCCCCCTCCGCCAGCAAGGAGGGGCGCCGGTCAGACCCCCTGACCGGCGGCCCCCTCCGCCAGCAAGGAGGGGCGCCGTCAGGGCCCCTGACCGGCGGACCCCCTCCGCCAGCCAGGAGGGGCGCCAGTCAGGCCCTGACTGGCGGCCCCCTCAGCCAGCAGGAGGGGCGCCAGTCAGGCCCCTGACTGGCGGCCCCCTCAACCAGCAGAGGGGGCGCCAGTCAGGCCCCTGACTGGCGGCCCCCTCAGCCAGCAGGAGGGGCGCCAGTCAGGTCCCTGACTGGCGGCCCCCCCTCAGCCACAGGAGGAGCGCCAGTCAGGCCCCTGACTGGCGGCCCCCTCAGCCAGCCAGGAGGGGCGCCGGTCAGGTCCTGACTGGCGGCCCTTCCGCCAGTCAGCCCCTTCGCACTGGCACCTCCGCCGGTTCGTCTGCCTCGGCGCTCGCGCTTGCCCTCGCGCTCGTGCCCGCGACACCTCCGCCGGGGAGGGTACCCCGCCGGTATGCCCCCAACGAATCCTATAAATAGGGGGGCATACCCCGATTGCAAAGCATGCCATCTTCGGCCCAGAAAACCCCGGCTTCCACCCAAGAACGCTCCCAGCACGCCGATTCGCCCGTGCCCAGAGCGTGATCCGTGCGTGAGCTTAAATAGGCCGCACGTGCTGAAGAGCAATCTTTGGCGCCCGTTGTGTTCCGTTCTCAGCGTTCGGGCTGCATTGCGCCACGTCCGCAGAGGACGCCACAGGTTGTCACACGGCTCTCAGTGTTTGCACTTAAGTCCTCCGGTGTCATGAAACACACACGTCGAGGCACATGTGTTTAAGTCCTCCGGTGTCATAAAAAGACACACGAGTCGAGGCAATGTGTTTAAGTCCTCCGGTGTCATGAAGCGACACACGTCGAGGCACATGTGTTTAAGTCCTCCGGTGTCATAAAAACACACGTCGAGGCACATGTGTTTAAGTCCTCCGGTGTCATAAAACGGCACACGTCGAGGCATGTTACCGGGCGGAGGCACAAACAACCTGTCACGGACATTGATGTATTTCCCATACCGTGTAACGTCCGACGGAGGAACAAACACCCTGTCGTCGACGCTCATGTACACGAAATACTTGTAATCGCCCGTGGAGGTACAAAACCCCACTAAAAGCACCAATGTAAATGTCATAAATATAAATGACATGAGCATGCTTGAATAAAATTGTGGAAATTATTTGTCATCTGCCTTTTCTTCTTTAAAGTTCGGCATACGGTCTTTTAATAAACATACGCATTCGAAGGTATTCGAGTGTTATACTCGATGTAAACGAAACATCGACTTCGGTCGGTGGGGAACGGTCCAGTACACGACCACTCCAATCGCCCTGAACGCGAGCGCACGCGGAAAATAAATGAATGAAATTCGAGGGTATTAGGGTCCACACCCAATACTCCTCGTAAACAAATCTTTGTCTGTTTCCCGTAAACAGTCTGGCACGCCCAAAATTCGTCATTTCAGAGAAGAAGTGACGAAAAATAAAATAATAAAATGAAAAAAAAGAAAAAATCCGCGTTCCAACAGGAGCCCACTGTGATACTGGATTGGTCTGATTAAAATATAGATAACAGTTGAGGAAAATAAATTATAAAAATCATGAAAATCAGGAAAACCAGAAAGATTTGGGCATCTGTAAAAAATTAGATACAAGTAGAGTCATTGAGAAAGGGTGTTCATGGTTTGGTTTGGTTCTGTTTGGGGGGATTTTTCTTCAACCTGAATTAAATCGAAGTGTAGACTTAGGCCAAATTGAACCAATCCAAACCAATTTTTTTTTTCGGTTTGGTTCAGTTCAAACTGAGATTTTATTTTAATTTATGATATATATGAAACTATTGGTATTTATATGCTTAAAAATTCAGATGATAATTACAAATGTTTTATGTTCATGTTTTTACATATAACTATAATTAATGTTTGAAAATATATTCATTTTGTTCTAGGCAAGCAAGGAGATGGATGAAATTATGAATGGATTGGCAGACTGAACAACAGGCAAATAGTTAAAACTGATGATGTGCTGGTAGGTAGAAGGGCAGGTGAGCTGGGAGGTATGAGGGAACTTATGAGGGTTGCAGGCTGAAGTTGAGCAACATGAGAGATGGAAGGTTGGAGACGGAACAGTCCAATAGGTTATTCAACAGATGGAAGGATAAGTAGTTCTACGTTGATAAGCAGGTAGTCAGACATATAAGTGAAGGATGGGTGAGTAGTGGGAAGGCAACAAGAGGGACTGAGGTAGGCAGAGAGCGGGAGACAGAGAGTAGAAGGGTGTGGGGGCTGCAGAAGCTAGAGGGAGGCAACTATAGTGGTCTTAAGTCTTAACAGTATAGCACTTGAAGATTGGTTGATGGTTATCAACCTTTTTTTTTAAAGTGGGTAATACCACTAGTATATTAATGAAAGGGAATGTACAAATATAGGCAGAATGCACACAAGGTTATCGACCTTGTGTCAAGGAAAATGGGACTAAATTCGATGTGTACAGTAATACTAGTGACCTCATTACTGTAAATGTAGTTGTCTAACGTCTTGTGAGCTATGGGTTCCTTCAGGATGCTTTCATGTGGAACTTAGGTGTTCCTGAAGTGTGGCCCTGGTAGGTATACAGATCCTCTGCCCAGATTTTGGACATGGTGAACTTGGCTTCTGTAAGTGCTCATATTCCCACCGAGTGTGCCAGTTGTGGATGAGAAAAATAGAGAAAGAAAAGAAGTGCAGAGGGTGCCAGTTCGAAGAACCTTTTTTATTTTGATTTTATGAAATTTAGTGCGCGCATATGGATCTGACATAAGGATACAAAATTTGAAGTTTCAGTGAACCCTATCTCGCTACCCATAAAGAGAGTGATAATTACATCCCACATATGAGGTGTGAGAAAACCCTTGATTAATCAATAAAACCCAAAGCCTAACATTCTCATTTGGAAACTGATTTATTTGAAAAGTATAAATTTGACAGAATCTAGCATTGCATTTATCGTCAAGGCCTTATTTTGCTGCAAGAAAGAGGTTATGTCATTCAATTATTCATTCAAAGATTTACTTGCACCATCCATATATGTGAGAGAGCTGAAATTTTCAAGTACATTCATGTGCGTAGTACTCATATGGAAGAGAAAAACAAATACATTCATAACCAAATGAGCAGATTTAGAAAGGGCATGCATCATTTTAATTGGGCCTTTGTGGTGAGATTTGAATTTTTTTTTTGCATTTCAGAAGTGAATTTGACATTGGATTGGATGATTGGTTTGAATTTGGGAATTGATTTTTGAATTTCAGGTTGAAAAACTTGGGTTTTATGTGAGAAGTTTATGGTTGCTTTTGTGATTTGGATTTTTATTGATTTTTATTGAGAGGAGATTTGATCAATTTTGGGGTTTCGTTGAAACACTTCGAATCTATAGTTGACCTTGGGATTTGGAATATTTATTTTACTCTTTCTTTACATTTGGACTTTGAAGGATTTTTTTTTGCATTGGATTTTGGATTTAAAGGACTTGTTTCTCAATTTGGAATTTGGACTTGAAATATTTGGCCAATTTTGTTTGGGTTTTGGATTTAAAGATTTGTTTTTGAATTTTGATTTAGATTTGAATTATTTATTCATTTTTATTTGGATTTTGGAATTAAAGGATTTGTTTTTGGATTTTAATTTGGGTTTCAAATTTTTACTTTCTTTGAATTTAAAGATTTGTTTTTAAATTTTGATTTATAACTGAAGAATTTATTCATTTTTATTTGATTTTGAATTTCAGAAACTTGTTTTTGGATTTTGATTTGGAGAATTTATTCATTTTTATTTGGATTTTGAACTTAAAAGATTTATTTTTTTGATTTTGATTTTGATTTGAATTATTTATTCTATAAAAACAAAAGGGATATTCAAACTGTAATAATTACTGTGGAATTAAGCTTATGAGCCACTAATAAACATTGGAAAGAGTAATCGAGAAACAAATGCGATGTGTGACTACTGTATCAGAAATCAGTTTGGTTTTATGCCAAGTAGATCTACTACAGAAGCTATTTTCTTATTATGACAATTAATGGAGAAGTATGGAGAGATGAGAAGAGATTTATATATGTTTTTTCTTGATTTGGAGAAGGCATATGATCGAGTACCGAGAGATTTGATTGGTGGATGTTGACACGGGGGATTTCCGTTCCTTTCTTTCGCACGGTTTTGTTCATTCGTCTCATTTTATTTGGTACATGTATTCATTCATTTCCCATATTTTGTATTTTTGATATTTGTGGGGCGTGCCAGCCTGTCTAACAGACAGAAAAAGAGTCCGCACAATGCGGAAGAAGAATTTTGGTGTCCGGGGAACGGACGGGTATGGTGTCCGTGGAACGGACTGGTACGGTGTCCGTGGAACGGACTGGTATGGTGTCCGTGGAACGGACGGGTGTGTCCGCGAACGGACGGGTGTGTCCGCGAACGGACGGGTGTGTCCGCGAACGGACGGGTGCGCCGTTTTTTTTAATCTGAACTTCTTGAGTCCCATGTCTATTCTCATCAGGTGATTAGGGTAGCATGTGCTGGACCTCTGTCTCCATCGACCGGAATCGATGTTACATTTACATCGAGTTAGGACACTTGGTATTATTTAATACCGATCTTAACCCGAATGCCATTCATAGTAAAGGACGAGAAAAATATACATGCTTTTCTTAGAAAATCCTGATCATGACATGTCTTCGTTTCTTTTGATTATTTTGGAATGCTATTTGCTTTAGATATTTCATTTTTTGAAATGACTGCCATTTTGGGAGTCCAAAGTTTGATTTTTTTTTGAAGAGGGGAACGGGTATATACCCGTGGACCTATTTGAGGTCCTTTCTTTTTGCAAAAGGTTGATTAGGCATTTTTATTTGGGAAAACATGAGGGTTGTTATTGTGAACGGTATATACCCGTGGATATTGATTTTGAACTTGGGGGTATTATGACCCGGAGTAACACTTCCGTATTAGAAGGATTACTGTGCAATTTTTATATGAGGTTCTTTCACAATGCCATTTTTGAGCAAAGTCCGAGTTTGAGGTAGAGTTTCTTTTCTCCTCATTTCGCACTTGTGCGGGTACAATTTCCGGAGAGCATATGGATGTATCTCCATCGAAGTCTTTGTCACATTGCGATTACTGTCCAAAGTCCATTTCCACGGGTATGGTTCTCGTGGAGATGCATATGTGCTCCCATTTGGAGTATCTGAGCGCAGTTCTTGTCTTATCTTCCTTTTTCTTTGGATGTGTGTATATTATCACAATCCTTTTTTTTTGAATATATGAGTATGTCTTGGCGAATCCCTGCTTAGGCAGGGTGTCCTTGTCGTGGTGTATTTGTATGGGCGTATGCTTATATCCATGTGTTCTCGGGAGAAACTTTGCCTAGAGGGATTTTGCCTTAAAAGATATATGTGTATAAACGCAAATTTGCACTTTGTGAATATATTCTCAAACGGTATCTCTATTTGAGCAGAGTATCCGATGGGAAGGTGCCCCCGTATGAACGGGATTCCCTTTTGAGAAACATATACACAAAGGGGCATATTTGTGATTATATAGATATGTTCTCGGGCAGAGTCTCTATTTGGGCAGAGATTCTACTAAGAAATACATTTATATAAACATGAAGTTTGTGATTATACGAATATGAATTTAGAGGGAACTTTTGTCCGGGCAGGATTTCTCCTAAGAGACATATGCGTATAGGCACAAATTTGTGATTTTATGGATATGTTCTTAGGGGAGTCTCCATTTGGGCAGAGTTTCCCCCTAAGGAACATATACATAAGAACATCAATTTGTGAATATACGAATATGTTCTTGGGCAGAACCTCCGCTTGGGCAGAGTTTCCTCTAAGAAACATATACATATAACACGAGTTTGTATTTATATGGATATGTCCCCTGAGAAAGATTTTTGCCTGGGCGAGATTCTCCTTAAGGAACATATTTGTATATTACAAATTTGTAATCTTTATGTATGTGTTCTTGGACGGAATCTCCACTTGGGCAGAGTTTCGTCTTAAGAAACATATATAAGAACACAAATTTGTGAATATACGATATGTCCTTGGGCAGAACCTCCGCTTGGGCAGAGTCTCCTCAAGAAAACATATACATATAAGCACAAAATCCACCATCCCAGAGACTTGCTCGATGGGCGGGGAGAACATGGGTATTTAAATACCATGTGTCCATAGAGACTTGCTCGATATGGACGGCATTTAAACCCCGGGAATATCACCCCACAGAGACTTGCTCGATGTGGAGGATGGGGATTAAGAAGGAATGACGATTGCGCCGACCACTCTCCTCTCCGCGCCTGGCCTATCGGGCTAAAGAAGGGGATTTGTACCTTCGCACACCAAGTAGGGGGGGATTGGAGGATGAGAGAGGGAATGAGCAAATGCTCTTTTCTATTTTTCTGGAATTTTTCTAACAGGGCTTCGCCGGAGCCAATTCCGAACCCCCTTTCCTTATGGAATAGGGGGGGTATTTATAGGGATGAACCCCTTACATGCGGGAGAGGGAGAGCCCCAACCGATGGTGACCTCATGATGAGGTCACCATCGGTTAGGGGAGATTCCCCCTTACCGATGGTGACCTCATCATGAGGTCACCATCGGTTAGGGGGGTTAACCGATGGTGACCTCATGCTTAGGTCACCATCGGTTAGCCCCTTAACCGATGGTGACCTCATGTTGAGGTCACCATCGGTTAGGGGCTGCCTAACCGATGGAGAGAGAGGGAGGGGAGGGGGGTTTTGTCTATAAATACCCCCCCTACACCTTATTTACAAGGCCATCTTGCCCAAGTGCTGGAGTTTTTCTTTCTGTCTCGGAGTTCTGTCCGACTTCTCGGAGTTCTGCCCGATCGGAGGGTGCCTTTGCAAGCCTCGGAGTTCTTCCTCGTGCTTATTCTTTGTAATTGTCCTTCGTACTCGGTCTATAGACCTTGTGCTGCCGGATTTCTTCCGCGCTTGTACTCTGGACGGAGACATGTTCTTCTTATACTTTCAATTTAACCGGAATCCGGGCGCCATTTTAAGGGCCGGAACTCCCCTGCCGAACTTTGGGGATGAATCCCACGAATAAGTTTGTAACTTAAATAACCTGGGGTCATTTTAAATCACACTTATTTGGCCTCTGAATAGGCTGTGATGATATATTGGAATCAGGCCCGTTGATAACCGACATTTAATCTTCATGGCTCAACGACCCCTTTCATCATGCCCATGACTTGAACGATTGTCTGCCAAGAATAGGCTTCAACTAGCCAAGTTGCCGGACCATTATCTGGGGATTCCGTAATTTTTACTGACATGAACATGTCACATTTTTACCGTTCAACAGTGGACATTAACAAAGAAGAGAGTTTCTCAGGGTATCTTGACTTGATCCAGGATATGTACGAGGGTGCCACTACTAGTGTGAAAACTATTGCTGGAGAGACTTGTGAATTTTCGGTATTTTCGGTCACAGTAGTTTTGCTTCAAGGTTCTGCTCTAATCCGTATCTCTTTGCTTTGGTTATAGACGAGATAACTAAGCAATTACACGATGATATCCCTTGGTGTATGTTATTTGCGGATGATATTGTCTTAATTGATGAGAGTATTGATGGTTTAAATACTAAGCTAGAAAGTGGAGGCATGTCTTGGAATCTAAAGGTTTTAAAATAAGTAGGAGTAAGTCAGAGTTTATGCATTGTAATTATAATAATAAGAGGGTGTTACATTAAGATATGATTCAAATTGATGGACAGACATTCCTAAGAGTAGTAACTTTCGATACTTAGGTCTATCATAAGAGAATGGGGAGATTTATGATGATGTGGCACACAGGATTAAGGCAGGTTGGCATAAATGGAGAAGTGCATTAGGGTCTTCTGCGATCGTCGCATACCAGTGAAACTTAAAGGAAAGTTTTATAGAACGGCAGTGGGACCTGCTTTATTATATGGTACAGAGTGTTGGGCAGTGCGAAAGGAATACATTAACAAAATGTGTGTGACGGAGATGAGGATGTGAGATGGATATGTGGTAAGACTAAGAAAGATAAGATTATGAATGAGCGCTTCCGTGAGGATTTGGGATAGCTCCAATTGATAGAAAATGAGAGAAAATAGACTTAGATGGTTTGGACACGTGCACTGTCGCCCTAACTCGGCGCCGGTTAAAAGATGTGACAAAATCTTAGTGGATACCAGTAAAAGAGCTAGGGGAAGACTTAAAATGAGATGGCGCGATGTTATTAAGAAAGACTTGGACTTCTTGAGTTTAAACACGACTATAGCACTTGATAAAAATTTGTGGCGGAAAAGAATTCATGTAGCCGACCCCAATTAATGGGATAAGGCTCTGATGATGATGATGATTCATTTTTACTTAGATTTGGATAAAGGATTTGGCTTTGGATTTTGACTTAGATTTGAAATATTTATTCATTTTTATTTTGATATTGATTTAATGTATTTGTCTTAGATTTGACATTGAAAGTTTCATTTAACCATGGAGGTTTTATTTTGGGACTTGGATTTGAGATTTGAATTTTTTGTTTTGGATTCTATTTTGGAGTTCGGGGTTTTATTCTTAGATTTTGGTGGTTTGGATCATGGTTTGCTGGTGCGCCGATTGGGGCGAATCGGGCTCGCCCTGATGCGCTCCGATTCGCCTGGAACTGTTGGGCAGTCATGGCTGAAGCCCCGATTCGCCTGGAAACTGTTGGCCAGATTCGATTCCCTGGCGGACGGCGGATCTAGGCGGATCACGCTTACGGGCCGGCGTCGATTCGCTCCGATGCGGGCGAATCGAGCCGATTCGCTCCGCCGTGCAAAACCATGGTTTGGATTTTGGTTTGATTGGAAATTTCAGATCTGTTTTTTAATTTTTGTCTTGACATTGAATGTTTTGTTTTGTTTTATTTTAATTGGAATTTTCATGTGTTTTGTGTTTGAATTTTAATTGGAAATTTAAAAGACTGCTTTTGGTTTTGGAGTTTGAATATTTTATTTTAGAGTTTTGTGATGGTGGATATTTTGTGTTTCTGTTTTGTCTCTCGTTTGTGATTTTTGTTGTTTTTTCAATTTTTTGTGATTTTTCAATTGAGATTCAGACTGAATTTTCAGTGTTTTGTGCTTTATTTTTGGTTTTTGTCATTTGTTATTTTTTATTTTCGTTGTTTTTTCCTTTTTTGTAGTTTCTGATTGAAAGACCTGGCATTTAGCTTTGGGTCGTCTTTCTGTTTTCTTTTTCAGATTTGTCCTTTTCTTTGGTTGTTTTCTTGTGAATTTTGGTAATTTTACATTTTTGTGGGTTTTTATTAATGGATCTTAAAATTTCTTTGATTTTTAAATAAATTGTCTTCAGTTTAAAGAATAGTCTCAGGGAGCCAATTTTTGCATATTTGGAAGAATTTCAAGTTCTGGGTTGGTTTTGGAGTTACACTAAGGGTCCGTTTGGTTGCTTGTAAAATATATTCATAGGGAACAAGTTTTTTAAGGATTTACTTTTACAGGAAATTAAAAAACACAATCGTCTATTTGGTACCCATGCAAATGTTTTCTCTGAAAAGATTTTCTGATGTTTGTTTTTCAATAAAATATTTATTAGAAATATTTTTTAAAAAATAATTAAAAATATCTAAAAATAAAAAGTACGTTCCGTGAGTCGATCACCCGATTGCTGACTATCGGTGTCGGCTATCGAGCATAGGGTGCTGGACACTGGGCGTTGGACGTTGGGAATGCGGCGCCGGAAGTTTGGGCTCCGGGCGTCACGCCGGGCGCCGGCCGTCGGGTTCCAAGCATCGGACACTAAGAATGAGAGTAGAGATTGTAGTCACACTCATGAAAATCCTACGTGAAAGAGAAATTCAGGAAAATGGTTTACGGAATCTCATCAAGGATGCCAAAATCCATAATTTTAGGTAAAATATTTTCATGGATTAATTTTTCAGTGGTACCAAATAGGCTATTGTTTGAAGTTTTCCCTGAAAACCTTTCCATACATGAGATTTTACGCTGAAACAAACGGACCCAAGTTTATTAAGGTCTGTGTTGCTCAGTGAAAATTCCAACAGCATGTTGGGGGGGGGGGCTCAGGGGTTTAAACATGGGGGTCATTCGTTTCTGACACCTCCACAATGACCCCCTAACAATTGGTGCCTCTAAAGTCCAGCAGCCTCTCTCCATGGTCGTCTGGCTTTCCCTTGTTCTCAAGGCTCAATGAGAGGAACATCCAATACCCCGAACCAGAGATCATGTGTTATTACTTCTTTGTTGAAGGAATCGTACCTGAGCAGATTTAGCTGCACTTGATGAGAAACACAAAGGGATAATTGCAAGGGTGCTGGAACAGACAATTAGAAGAGACCAAAAGGTCATGATAACAGGCCAAGCATGGTGAGGCCTACTTCTCTTGGATTTCTAAATGGGGTTTTGAAGGTCCCCCAAGATATGAGCCACCTAGTTGCAAGTATTATTATTAGGCTGCTTGTTCACCTTGGCTGCTGTCTTCTAAGCCCATCAGCAAATCATGTAGTCACATTTAGTGATTCTAAATTTCTAATTACATGGTTTCTCTTTCAATGTTTTTGTTCAGGAGTCCTCTAAAGCCCTTGACAGGCCACGTACCACCTCCCATAACACTAGTCATACAGTTTTCTTTTCTTGCTTTGAGCTCAGGAATTGATGATATTGGTCCTTTTACCCAACTTCATCTTCTTGCATATAATGGTCTTGACTCTTAATCTTGGTTCAAAAGATGTTAAATCTGCACATTTACAGCAACAATTTGAACTGCATATGACATCCCATTCAATTTCTGCAGATATGACTCAGTTTTAGCATTTATAATTCTACTGCTTGTGAATGTAATGCATGATAGAGTCTATCCTATGACGGTGGCCATGATTCATGAAACAATGACCTGCCAGTTGGCTTAACCAGGACTTTGGGCCCTTGCCACTTAAAGCTGTCCCGTTCAGACCTGTCTTAATTCAACGGTTTGTCTTGTGTTTCATGTCTAAATGGATGCCTTTCATTCAAATTGGTTTTTTGTCGCATCAATTTTAGAGATATGTCAAGTTCTGCCCCTAAACTTAAAGTTACATGGACTCCAAAACTCTTCTTTTTTTACTTTGTGCATCTTTAAATTGCTAGAGCTTCAACTTTCTTTCTTTTTCTTAAAAAACCACATCCAGGTGGTGGGGAAAGTGTTAATCAGCTTCATCAACGATGTACATCTTCTGTGGAAAGAATAGCCAGGAAACCATGGGTAAGATAAATCATTTTTCTTATCACGGTTATTCTTCTACAAGCATAACTTGACTGATAAGACTGCACTCTTTTCATTCTTGACATTAACTTTATTGATCTGATTACAACTTTCGTCATTTCTATGGTCTACCTTTTTGGTATAAAATTTTGAAAGCTAACAGTAAACGAATATTGTAAAGCAAATCCAACCAATTTCACCTTTCATTAACAAGTAAGCAGTTGGATCTCCAAGAAGATCTGATGATTGATGTAATACAGCTTTGCTGCACCAGATTGTCATCTGTGTGCTAATATATTCATTAGTATTGAATATATTCATTGTCTTAGGATTTCTAATAATGCCATTTTAGGAAAGAAAAAATAAACATAAAAAGAGGTCTTTAGGTGCTGAAAGCCATGAAAATGGGAGTAATTTCTTATGATTCATGGAGATTGAGCAGCAAGAGAGGTACAAAACTTCATTGCTGGACCAAATTTTACAATAAGAAACTAGGTCTCTGTTGAACCCTAAAAAGCCGTGATGGATGATACCAGAAGAAGTGCCAGGATCCATTTATAATGGTCCAACAGTTACTTAGTAGTCCATTTTTTTTGCTTAAGTATAAGAATGGAACCTCCTTTAAGGAACGCCTTGAAGGCGAAGTAACTTATCCCCCCCCCCCCCCCCCCAGTTAAGGAAGGCAGCCTATTTATTGGCAGGGAGCCTTCCAGGCAGGCCAACGTTCAAGAGAGAACAATTCTCCGCACAAGATACGGCACGGAAGAAATCCGGCAGCACAAGGTCTATAAGACCAAGTACAAGAACAAGTACAAGAACAAGTTCGCATCGGAAGCTCCAAAGACTTGCAAATCCAATTCTTCGCCGGGCAGAACTCCGAGGAGAAGCACGAATTCCAGCACTCCAGCAGCTTAACACCCTAAATGGGGGTATAGGGGGGCTATTTATAGGCAAAATCCCCTCCCCCCCCTAACCGATGATAACCATCGGTTAAGGGGAGTTCTCCCCCTAACCGATGGGGGTACCATCGGTTAAGGGGATTCTCCCCCCCCAACCGATGGTAGCACCATCGGTTAAGGGGACTCTCCCCCTAACCCCTAACCGATGGGTGCACCATCGGTTAAGGGGTTTCCCCCCTAACCGATGGGGGTACCATCGGTTAAGGGGCCCCCTTAACCGATGGTACCCCATCGGTTAGGGAGGATCCCCTTAACCGATGTTGGTACCATCGGTTAGGAGGGGGGCCCACCCCATACGCATGTGTTGGAACGCGGATTTTCTCTAATTTCTTTTTTTATAGGACTTTTTTTTTCCCCACTTCTTTTCTGAAATGACGAATTTTGGGCGTGCCAGACTGTTTACGGGAAACAGACAAAGATTTATTTTGCGCGAGGGTATTGGGTGCGAACCCTGATACCCTCGAATTTCATTTCATTTATTTTCCGCGTGCGCTCGCGTTCAGGGTGATTGGAGTGGTCGTGTACTGGACCGTTCCCCACCGACCGAAGTCGATGTTTCATTTACATCGAGTATAACACTCGAATACCTTCGAATGCGTAATGTTTATTAAAAGACCGTATGCCGAACTTTAAAGAAGAAAAGGCAGATGACAAATAAATTTTCACAATTTTATTCAAGCATGCTCATGTCATTTATATTTACATTTACATTTGCGCCTTTAATGGGGTTTTGTACCTCCACTGGGCGTGTATACAACAAGTCTGTACATGGACGTCGACGACAGGGTGGTTTGTGCCTCCGTCGGACGTTTACATGGTAGGAGTACATTTTGTTACTAATGGGTGTTTGTGCCTCCACAAGGTAACATGCCTCTACGTATGTCATTTTGTGACACCGGAGAACTTGAATACGCGCCTCGACGAGTGTCGTTTTATGACACCGAGGATTTACACATGGCCCTCGACGTGTGTCATTTTATGACACCGGAGGGCTTAAACATATGCCTCGACGTATGTCATTTTATGACACCGAAGGACTTAACATATGGGGCCTCGACGTATGTCATTTTATGACACCGGAGGACTTAAACATATGGGGCCTCGACGTATATCATTTTATGACACCGGAGGACTTAAACATGGCCAACGGGGGTCTCGTAACAACCTGTGGCGTCTCTATGGGGCGAGCGAGGAGGAGGGCCGGCCACGGAGACAAAGCACCAACGGGTGTTGACACGTGCGGCCTATGTAAGCTCGCGCACGGATGTTGAACGGCAAAAGTGTGACACGTTTATTTCAGCGGAAATTACAAAATCCATCAGATGATGGTCCGGCGACTTGGCTAGTTGAAGCTATTTTTGGCAGACGACGGTTCGAGTCGTGGACATAATGAAGGGGCCGTTGGGCCACGAAGATAAATGTTGGTTATCAGCAGGCCTGGTTACAATACATTATCAGCAGCCTGCTCAGAGGCCAAAAATTTGTGATTTAAAATGACCCCAAGGTTATTTAAGTTACAACTTACTAGCGGGATCCTTCCCCAAAATTCAGCAGGGGAGTTCCGGCCCTTAAAATGGTGCCCGGAGTCCCGGTTAAAATGAAAGTACAAGGAGAACATGTCTCCGTCCAAAGTACGAAGCACGGAAAAATCCGGCAGCACAAGGTCTATAGACCGAGTACAAAGAACAAGCACAAAGAACAAGTTCGAGGAAGAACTCCGAGGCTTGCAAAGGCACCCTCCGATCGGGCAGAACTCCGAGAAGTCGGGCGAAACTCCAAAGAAACAAGCAGGACTTCAGCAGCACCTCCGGGCTCCAACAAGTCCTGGAAATGAGGGTGTAGGGGGGGTATTTATAGACAAAATCCCCCCCCTCTCCCCTCTCTCTCCATCGGTTAGGACCCCCTAATCGATGGTGACCTCACAATGAGGTCACCATCGGTTAAGGGGGGGTCTCCCCCTAACCGATGGTGACCTCAACATGAGGTCACCATCGGTTAAGGGGTCAACCGATGGTGATCTAAGCATGAGGTCACCATCGGTTGCCCCTAACCGATGGTGACCTCATGATGAGGTCACCATCGGTTAAGGGGGAATCTCCTCTAACCGATGGTGACCTCATCATGAGGTCACCATCGGTTAGGGGTCTAACCGATGGTGACCTCATCATCGGTTACCTCATGATGAGGTCACCATCGGTTGGCCCTAACCGATGGTGACCTCATCATGAGGTCACCATCGGTTGGGGCTCTCTCTCCTCTCCCACGCATGTAAGGGGCCGAAACCCCTATAAATACCCCCCTATTCCAAGGAAAGGGGGTCTTCAACTTGCTCCGGCGAAGCCCTGTTGGAAAAATCCCAGGAAAATAGAAAAAGAGCATTTGCTCATTCCCTCTCTCATTCTCAAATCCCTCCCGTCCGGTTTGTGAAGGTACAAATCCCCTTCTTTAGCCCGATAGGCCAGGTGCGGAAAGGAGAGTGGTCGGCGTAATCGTCATCAGCATTCCTTCTTAATCTCCATCCCCCACATCGAGCAAGTCTCTGTGGGGTGATATTCCCGGGGTTTAAATGCCGTCCATATCGAGCGAGTCTCTATGGACACATGGTATTTAAATACCCATGTTCTCCCCGCCCATCGAGCGAGTCTCTGGGATGGTGGATTTTGTGCTTATATGTATATGTTTTCTTGAGGAGACTCTGCCCAAGCGGAGGTTCTGCCCAAGGACATATTCGTATATTCGCAAATTTGTGTTCTTATATATATGTTTCTTAAGACGAAACTCTGCCTAAGCGGAGGTTCCGTCCATGAACACATATATAAAGATCACAAATTTGTAATTATACAAATATGTTCCTTAAGGAGAATCTCACCTAGGCAAAAATCTCTCTCAGGGGACGTATCCATGTAAATATAAACTCGTGTTATATGTATATGTTTCTTAGAGGAAACTCTGCCCAAGCGGAGGTTCTGTCCGAGAACATATTCGTATATTCACAAATTTATGTTCTTATGTATATGTTTCTTAGAGGAAACTCTGCCCAAATGGAGACTCCCCTAAGAGCATATCCATAAAATCACAAATTTGTGCCTATACGCATATGTCTCTTAGGAGGAATCTTGCCCGGACAAAGTTCCCTCTAAATTCATATCCGTATAATCACAAACTTCATGTTTATATAAATGTATTTCTTAGTGAATCTCTGCCCAAATAGAGACTCTGCCCAAGAATATATCTATATAATCACAAATATGCCCCGTTTGTATATGTTTCTCAAAAAAGGACTCCGTTCATACGGGGGGCTCCTTCTTATCGGATACTCTGCTCAAGTGGAGATACCGTTTGAGAATATATTCACAAAGTGCAAATTTGTGTTTATACACATATATCCCTCTTAAGCAGAGCCCCTCCGGGTAAAGTTTCTCCGAGAATACATGGATATAAGCATATGCCAATATGAAAATAT
>JACBKR010000694.1:0-63415 GCA_014218235.1 Colocasia esculenta
CATGTAAGGTTGTAATTAGTTGACTAAATGGAATAAAGTATATTTTTGGATGACCATCTTATAGCCTCAAATGTGTTCCTTTGTTCAATCATGACTCTGCACTATTCAACTGTGATACGTCTGTTTGTATCGTTCACGTCCCCCGGTATTTATTCCGCTGCTAAATATCGGGCGTGACAGTTGGTATCAGAGACTTAAACTTTAGGGTCCAAGGAATAAGAACAAAGAATGGAAACTAGATCACACGAGTCAAAATCTGTCGTACCTAATGTGAGCTTGGGTAGAACCATGGGAATGGAAGTCACATGTGATATATTTAGATGACTGACTCATATTATTATCTTGAAGGTACTTATTACCTTAATGGCCGCTGAACGTGCCCAGGCTTGGGACATGCAACGAACAATACAGAACTTGACTCAGGCTATCCTACAAGCCACCCAGGGTGGAGGTAACCGCGGAGCCGGTGATCTTCATCAAATTATTGGAATATGGATCCGCCTAGGTTTGAAGGGAGTACTGACCAAGATGTTGCTGAACACTGGGTTAAGGAAATTGAAAGGATATTCAGGGTCATGCAATGCACATACCAGAACAAGTTCTACTGGCGACTTTCCAATTGGAAAAGGATGCCAGGGTATGGTGGGAGTCGGTAGAAGCAACATTGAATGGCCAGCAACTAACATGGGCTCAGTTCATTGAGCAATTCAACACCAAGTACTTTTCTGAGAGGGTCCAGGAATGAAAGCAGCCGAATTTGCGGCTTTGAAGCAGAGAGGACTCAATGTGGCTGAGTATGAGACCCAATTCTCTCGTCTGTCTCGATATGCTGTTCACTTAATTGGGACAGAAAGGATGAAGGCAAAACGCTTTCTGAATGGCTTGAGGCCCCAGTTCATCACTCAACTGGCGCCAATGGACATACAAACCTATGCTGACATGATAAAGAAGGCTTAGTTACTGGAAGATGCCATGGAGACTGCTGAAAGAATTATGGGAAGACCCGCGAAAAGGGAGCAAGTGTCTTCTACAGGAAGGTATCAGCCGACCATTGGGAAGAAAAGGCCCAGTGGCGGGGTGAATGAACCACTGATAAAAGCCAAAGGAGATAGGTAAACAGATAGTGGTGACGACAGGAGAAAGGTGCAAACACTGTGACAAAGCTAATCACCGGTCTGAACAATGCTGGAGAGCACAAGGAAGATGTCTGTACTGTGGTAGTCGTGACCATAGGATCTCGGACTGCCCAATATTGAAAGAACAAACCCCTCAGGATAAGCGTCTGAATGGACAGAAGAGGCAAGGCCGATTGCAATCTATTCAGGAACCGGAAGCTGCTGAAGAAGGAGGTATCATGGAAGGTACACTCACTATTCTTTCCCACCCGCATATGTTCTCTTTGATACGGGAGCAACGCATTCCTTTATATCTCAAACATTTGTTGATACCCTACCTGTGAAACCTGTCTCAATGAAATCCGGAATAGTTGTGTCAACCCCGATTGGTCCTGGCACCAATCTTACAAACCATATACCCTCTAGTGAAGTGTTGGTTGAAACTCAAAACCTACCAACAAATTTAATATGTATGGATAAGGAAGGGTATGATGTGATACTGGGAGCAGACTGGTTGTCTGAACATAGGGGCTAGTATCAACTGCAGGAGAGTCGGGTAACCTTAGCCATTACCCAAAACTAGTGTTCACAGGGGATAGAAACCTCAGGAGATTGTCACTTATTTCTGCACTACAAACCAAAAGGATGATGAGGAAAGGTTGTATGGCCTTTCTTGCTGCTGTTGTCATCACAAAGAAGGAAGTCAAAGTTGAGGACATCCATGTTGTCAGCAAATACGCTAATGTTTTTCCCAAAGATTTGCCAGGAATCCTTCCTGAGCGAGAGGTCGATTTACCATCGAGTTGGCCCCTGGAGCAGCACCAGTATCTAGGGCACCATATAGAATGTCCCCCGCAGAACTGAAGGAATTAAAAGAGCAACTGATGGAACTGTTAGAGAATGGTTTCATCCGACCGAGTACGTCGCCATGGGGTGCACCTGTCCTCTTCGTCAAGAAGAAAGATGTGTCGATGAGGCTATGTATAGATTACAGACAACTAAATCATCAGTTAACCATCAAGAACAAATACCCTCTGCCAAGGATTGATGAGTTGTTTGACCAATTATCTGGAGCTAGATACTTCTCTAAAATAGATCTCAGATCCGGTTATCATCAATTGAGGATCAAAGGAGAAGACATTCACAAGACAGCCTTCCAAGCAAGTATGGGCATTATGAATTCATTGTTATGCCTTTTGGACTAACGAATGCCCCTGCAGTTTTTATGCAGTTGATGAATAGCATTTATCGCCCATATCTTGATAATTTGTGGTGGTATTCATCGATGATATATTGATCTATTCCAAGACAAGGGAAGAGCATGAGGAGCATTTGAGGATCTCATTACAGATTTTAAGGGAGAACGAATTATATGCCAAGCTAAGTAAATGTGAATTTGGCTTGAGGAGGTATCCTTTTTAGGACATGTGGTAACCAAGGATGGTATCGCTGTTGATCCATCAAAGGTTGAGGCTGTACTGAAATGGAAAGACCGACAAGCGTCACGGAGATCAGGAGCTTTCTAGGATTGGCAGGATATTATCGAAGGTTTATAAAGGATTTCTCAAAGATTGCAGTGCCATTAACCAAGCTGACCCGGAAGGAAAACCTGTTTGTGTGGACTGATGAATGTGAAGAAGCTTTAACAACTTGAAGAAGTGTCTGACTACTGCTCCTGTCCTCGCCTTACCCACTGAAGAGGGAGGATTTGAAATTTATTCAGATGCTTCTGGAACAGGTCTGGGATGCATCTTAATGCAACAAGGGAAAGTAATAGCATATGCCTCAAGACAGTTGAATATCCACGAAGTGAACTACCCGGTTCACAACCTGGAGTTAGCAGCTGTAGTATTCGCCTTGAAATTTGGAGACATTATATCTATGGTGAGCAATTTAAGGTATTTTCTGACCACAAGAGTTTAAATACTTGTTCTCACAAAGGAGTTTAACATGAGACAAAGAAGGTGGTTAGAGTATCTTAAGGACTTTGACTTTTCCATTCAGTATCACCCTGGGAAAGCCAATGTAGTGGCAGACGCTCTAAGTAGACAACCAGGAGCTATGCTAGCTAGTATGATGCTGGGCGAATGGAAGTTACTGGAGCAATTTGCAAGCTTGAACTTAGACATGGGAAAGAAGGAAAAACAAGTAATGATCTCCAATCTCCAGATACAATCCGATCTACTGACCGAAATCAAGGAGAAACAGGGAGAGGATCCATTCTTAGTTGAGATCAGGGAGAAGCTAGAACAAAGACCTGACTTCACACTATCAGCTGAGGGAAGATTACTATTCCGAGGTAGAACATGTGTCCCTGATCATGGAGAGCTCAAGAAGAGGTTATTAAATGAAGCTCACTAGTCCAAGTACACGATTCATCCTGGAGCAACAAAGATGTACCAAGACTTGAAAAGGTCGTACTGGTGGCCAAACATGAAGAGGGATGTGGCCGATCATGTATCGTACTGTTTAACATGCATGAAAGTCAAGGCCGAGCATTTCCGTACAGCTGGTGGACTGCTACCACTAGAAATCCCGGAATGGAAGTGGGATAGTATCGGCATGGACTTTATCATGGGATTGCCCAAGACTAGAGGGGGTATGGATGCAATTTGGGTAGTAGTGGATCGATTGACTAAGTCGGCTCATTTCTTGCTGATTAAGAGAACCTGGTCTGTGGATGTATTGGCTGCACTATAGTTAAGGAAGTAGTCAGATTGCATGGGGTTCCAGCTAGCATAATATCGGATCGGGACCCTAGATTTACTTCACACTTCTGGAAGGGATTACAAGCAGCATGGGTACTAAACTAAACTTTAGTAGTGCCTTCCATCCTCAGACTGATGGGAAAACCGAAAGGGCCAATCAAATTGTGGAAGATATGCTTCGTGCTCTGGTGCTAGATTTTAGGGACGATGGGATGATTAGTTGTACCTGATGGAGTTTGCATATAACAACATCTATCAGGCAAGTATCAAGATGGCTCCATTTGAAGCCTTATATGGTAGGAGTTGCAGATCACCCCTTTGTTGGGAAGAGGTTGGGGAGAACCAATGGATTGGACCCGACTTAATTGAGGTAACTGTCAGGAAGTTTCAGATTGTCAGGGAACGTCTGAAGATAGCACAATCCAGACAGAAGAGTTATGCAGACAAGAGAAGGAGAGAACTAGAATTCCAGGTTGGAACATGTTTTCTTGAAGGTCTCACCTTCAAGGGGAATACAAAGATTTGGGATCAAAGGAAAACTAAGTCCCAGATTCATAGGGCCATTTGAAATTCTGGAAAGGATTGGTCAGGTGGCGTATAGACTTGCACTACCTCCGCAACTGGCGAACGTGCATAATGTGTTCCACATATCCATACTGAGGAAGTATTTATTCAATGCCGACCATGTAATCAACCATGAGGACTTGGAGATTCGGGAGGACCTGACTTATGAAGAGAAGCCGATCAAACTGTTGGATCGGAAGATTCAACGACTCAGGAATCGTAGCATACCTATGGTCAAGGTCCGATGGAGTCGAGACGGAGTTACTAATGCTACCTGGGAAACAGAGGAAAGAATGAAGAAAAACCACCCAGAACTAGTCTCAGGTACGAACTACGCCATTATGTGTAAATGGGGACCAAATTTTTTTAGTGGGGGAGGATGTAACACCCCGAAAATTTAGTGATTTAAAAATTTTGAAATAAAGGGGAATAAATTAAATAAACATATTGGAGAGACTTCCAACACCATGTATTGATGACCCATTAACAAGATTGGGCCAATGGAACACATTTGGCCCAAGATATAAATACACTAGGACAGAAAATTACCCAGAAATTCGTGTATGTAATTATGTCATAATTAGAGAGGGCAAGTTAGGGTTAAAATTAAGGTAATTAGTCATGTAAGGTAAGCCAAACCAAACCCACCCCAATGGTGGTTTCCTAAACCGTTGCTACCTCCTTTGGGTGGGAGATCCCAGATTTTTGGGAAGAAGGAAGCAAAATTCGCACCCTCCTTTCCTAGTCCGTTAGGACTCATAACTACACCCTAAAACTATAAGAACTCGTCCCTAAACTCTGGGGAAGGTTTAGCAACAAGTTGGGGTCGAGAGTAGCAAGTTTGGAGTGCTGGGGAAGTGGAGAACGGCTGGGGAAAATCGTGGTCTTCCTCAACCTCGCTCTGCATCAACTCAGAAATCTGCAGAGAGTTCTTAGCGTTCAAAGGTAGGTGTTCTCGGGCCAAGATTAAAGAAAACCGACACCATCATGTAGTTCTTCGAGTCTGGGTTCATTTCACTTGGTTTGACTAGTTTTCATGGAGTATACGTTGTGTATTCGTAGTTTTCCCGAAGTCTCGCACAGTTAGGGCTTTTCCCGTTCTTCTTATTGTGCGCATGATTTGACCTAATTAGACTAAACTTCCTTCATGAAAGTTCTTCTACTTGTAGTCACGATCATCTTTTATGTTGGACATTTTGTCCAAAGTCTTTCGTTAGAGAGTTATAACATGGTAAGAGAGTCTTTCCATGATACTGCGATTTCGGGCTGCACTTAGCTTTATCTTCACATGTTTTTTTGGGATTCGAGACAGAATTGATCAAACCCCCAACATCAAAGTTCTTCTACTAGTTGTCCTCGTCATTGTTCGTGTTGAACGTTTTATCTAAATGTCATTCTTTAGAGAGTTACAAGAGGGGAAAGTGAATCACTGCATGTGACATGTTTTCTGGTTACACATGACTTATATGTTTTTTTTTTGGGAGAGCCACTAGTATCAACACTACTTGATCTAGTGTCGACACACTGTCCCAAAACAGCCCAGAAGGTGTTCTGGGAAGGTCTCTAGTGTCGAACTACCTGATCTAGTGTCGACACACTGTCCCAGTTTAACCAGAAAGTTTCTGGGAGCTGATCTAGTGTCGACACTACCTGATCTAGTGTCGACACATTGTCCCAGATTGGCCAAAGGTTTTCTGGGAGCGTCTCTAGTGTCGACACTACCTGATCTAGTGTCACACTACCTGATCTAGTGTCGACACTACTTGATCATTTTTCCTTGTATTTGAAGCATTGTGTCGACACTACTTGATCTAGTGTCCACACTACCCTTACAAAAATTGCATATTTTGGGTCTGATCATTTCATGATGTCTACTAGCATGTGCATGATGTTATATGGTATGCATGGACCTAAAATAAATCAACCCATTGAAAAAAGTAATGATATGAATACGATTCTAATGTGTAATTGTGATTGATCTTATGTCCATTGATTATCTTGTGATCTTGCTTATTGTCAATTGATAAGATAGAATATGATATGAATGTGGTGATGAATACATGTTGGTATGGACTTGCTAGTGGAGTTAATGTCATAATTTGCATATGAGTTTCAATAGTTTATGTTTTCCGGGTTCAAATAATCATTTGTCAATTGCATACATGATAGGAAAGATCCGTAACTCGTCACTTACATATTTGCACGAATAGTCCACACCCTTCTTGGGAAATTGAGAGCACATGTTCTGCATATGATCTGTCTTTTGAAACATCCTCATGTCAAGACATTAAGGAATTATGAAACATAAGATACGTCGTTATCCTGCCTTGTTCTTGAGCTATTGTCATACCTTGACTCTATGAATGATCATGTTCTTTTACTGCGAGCTTGTTATTGAAACTCTGTGGCCATAATATGAATCTGTTTGTTTGGCACAACGTGGGACTCCGGTCCAAATTTGATCAATGCCTGTGCAAAAAAAGGGGCCTGGTCGGTCCTGGGGAGGAGCACCCCAACGTACTTATTAACCGAGGGAGTATGGACTTCTGTGCTTAGCATAGCACAAACAAATAAGCAAGATTAGTGTGAATGTGCCTTTGTTTGATATGATAAGTCTGATGTGATCTGATATGATATGATTTGATATGATACGTCTGATCATGTGAATGCATGATATCTGTTTGAATATGGCCAATCTCTTTTGATACGATTTTATTCTTGAAATATCTATCCACTATATATGCAATCGACTTTTGATCTGAAATGATATCCGTTCTACTCTGCTATTCGATCTGTTAGTATTGCATGCATTGTCATCATGTTCAAATCTTCCTTTTTAAAATGTTAATCATGTATACTAGTGCCCACACCATATTGAGATGTAAATCCTACTGAGCTAGTTCGCTCACCCTATCATCTGCCCTTTTCAGGAAGTGATGAAGAACCAGTGGAGTCCGATGGGGCAGGGCAAGAGTGATGAGCACCCGCCATATGAGTAGATGACAGTTTAGAAATAGACAATTGAGTAGTCTATGTAATAGTGAACATTTCTAGAAGTTTTATTGAATAAGGAACTCTTTTCAGTTGATTCTCTCCCTGTAAGGTTGTAATTAGTTGACTGAATGGAATAAAGTATATTTTGGATGACCATCTTATAGTCTCAAATGTGTCCTTGTTCAATCGTGACTCTGCGCTATTCAACTGTGATACGTCTGTTGTATCGTTCACATCCCCGGTATTTATTCCGCTGCTAAATATCGGGGCGTGACAAATGGGCCTCCGTCTCCCAGCAGTGCCTTACAATGGACGCCATCGCTGGACACTCCTACTACAGGAAGTAGGTATCTCGTCATCTGTGGCATTGGGAGCTATCCCACAAGTGATTCTTGCTTGTGGTAGACATGGAACCTGAGGATCTAGGATTAAGGATTAAGGGAAAGAGCATAAAACATTGAGGTTGGTGTCAAAGGAAACCCAGTTCTATTCACAAGTAGAACAGAGGAGCATCTTGCCAAGGTCATGGGGGCCGCAATGCCCTCCTACTATAGACTTGGTCCCTGTTCAAGGATTATGCATTCCACTGTTGGGATCACGAGGTGTCTCCTTCCTTTGAAGCTATTGGGAGGTAGATCTGTCGGAAGTGCGGAGGATCACCCCTACTGCTAAAGATGATGAGAGCTCTTCTACTGTAATGACCTCCTATACTGGTACGGATATACATCCCACATCGATATAGAGAGCATCGCTACGGGACATGTACCCAACACATGTACAATAGACTGAAACGTACACAAATATAAACATACAGTGGAAAAGAAAAAGAGCCAAATCTATTTCTCATTCCATCATCCACATTCTATCACAGTCCTATAGAGGAAAAGAAACTAAACATTTAATAGCTGAGAAATGAAAATACATTGTCCACATTGCCCTAATTGAATTACAAAGTTTCCTTTATTACATACTATGAAAAGTAAAAGTACAATACTGAGACTCCACAAAGATCTCTACTCCCGCTCTAAGTCGCTCCTAATGATCTCCTCGGAAGAAGTGGGAATGTCTACACCTGTACGCCGAAGCAAGAGTGAGTCCAAAAGAACTCAACAAGTAACATCCACTCACATTACTCATACATACATCAGCTGGACTAATTTCTTTCACATATCACATAAAATCACATAAAGCATGGATTTGATAAACTTTAAAAGTAAACCTAAACATGATTTCTACACCTATATCACAGGTACATGGCTTAAATTTACTTATAAGGATTTGAACCTATCACATGCTTTCTACATATTCTTCAACATGATAAATTAAGTCTTATTTAATCATATTCATACTCAAAGCCAATAGCCAATTAAACATGGAGTTTATACATAATACAAAAGATATTCTAGCATAAATTTTATGGTCATTTCACATTGATATCACATTTATACACATGAATAGCTTACTGTTTTGATATGGATATGACACATCATATAAGGAATTATCATTTTTTACATGTTGTCCCGTTGATTCATATTTCACATGATCACTTACACATTACACAATTTGCACATTCTTTTCACATAAACACAAGTTCACATTTTATATATGTCGCGACACATAGCCCAACCACCTCTAGAAGGACACACACTAATCACATCACACACATCTATCACCTAGGCATTATAGTGATAATTTTAGTTACTGCGCAGAACCGGGAGAAGCACTCTCCACCCTAACAGCGGTACTTGTCCGCCTCCAGGATTTAAATCCAAATGCCCGTGGATATCACACACCATGAACCTTCCTGTGGGGACTTTACCACAGTACAGTTCACAGCCCTCTAAGGTAGCAGTGTCACCCATTGGCACATTTACACATTTTCTAAGTTTCAACACACACTTAGTGTACTATTTGACCCACACATTTCATGCTCCACATAAATGCATACTTCAGATTTACCTAACATGATACTACTATTTATAGGTTTAACAATTATTAATCATGCTAACATGCTGTAAACATTAAATTATCATGCTCTAATCGGTCATTACACGTGAATTTACAAATTCAGTAACTGTTGTTATTCAATTCCTCTTAAAATTTAACAACAGACCATTGACAGATCGTACATCACATATGTAAAATTTCATATTTTCTGAATGTCCACTAATTAAGAAAACTCAAACAGTGGTATTATACAAGGTAAAAATAGTCAAATTGGCATGGATTTTCATTGTTCAGACCCACAACTCATTTCTACACTTACTCTGACAGTCCTAAATGTATACAAATTTCTAGGAATTTAACTATTTATACCATTTATTGAATTTTGACACTAATAAAACATGCTTACTGTTCTACAGTTCAGAAAATGTAATTATTTGCACAGATATCAGAAAAATCCCAAATTTGTGTAGCATGAATTTGAACCCACAACCACTGCATAGAAATTTCATGACAATTAAATCCCACACAGATTGCATAAACAAAATTTTGCAAGGTTAAAAATCTGTTGGCCAGACATTTCAGAAATTTCTAATAAATAAAGCATTCCACAAAAATTCAAAAATTCCAAAACATTCTCCTTTAAAGGTATTTACATATCATATAAATTTTACCATATATCCTCATGTGCAAAATCTCGAAAATTAGGTCATATAGGTCAGACATGCACACTGTTGCAGTCTGGCGAACTTGAGGGCATAAAGGTGGCCACTATCAGGTTAACGGCAACATAGGTCGCCGCCAACTCAGATCTTAACGGCAAGAGATCCTGCCGTTAAGTTCCTGTCTGTGCAAACACAGACAGAACGCAAGAACTTGGTGAAATTGGGGATCCAGGACTCGAATAAAAATCCCTAAAAATCCCTGGGACTTACTAGACGCATGTATGGGTGATGTGAATGGGTTACTTGCCTTTAGAAAATCTACAAAAAGGGATTTGGGTCGATGAAGCTCCCCTCGGCGAGAGCCAAAGAGCCTCCAAACTCCTCAAATCCTGGTTCTATATTGATCTCCGATGCACACCAGCGTGGGGAAGACGTCCTCGCATGTACAGACTCCTCTCCAGTCGTTGTAGAACGCCGGAAGAAGTCTCCATCACCGGATCAAAGAGTTCAAAGATCAGAGTTCGCACAGAGAAACTAGGGTTTTCCAAGAGAGCAAAAGGGACCCTATCTCAACGAAGAGAGAGGGGTTTTATAAGGTCAAGGTTCGGGGACTTAATAAGGTACGGGTTGTAGTCGTTAGACGACAGTTTCTAAAACAGAGAGCGAAGAAATCGCAGGCGTTCCGGATCTAAAGCGCAACAGATTTGGGGAGGTTGACGTCCAGATCCTTGGCCGCTGACTGGGGTTAGCGTCCATCGATGTGGACGCTGACTTGGGATGGTGTCCATACATATTGACGTCTACTGGCCGCCAGAACAGAACTTAAAAATGCATAAACCATATGTACACCACACATGTATTATATATATATAATATAATTACAATGCACACATTAAATAATACTTATTCATGCATGTAAATAAGTAAGTACTATGCACAATGAAGTTATACATCAATAGTATACATATATATTACATAAGTAATCACCCAAAGATGAAAATCAAGGGCCTTACACCCTCTCCCCTTAAGAAACTTCGTCCTCGAAGTTAGACTGATACTACTCAAAAAATTGAGGATATTTCTTCTTCATTGCATCCTCAAGATCCAAAGTAGCCTCCTCTCGCAGAAGTTGCGCCATAACACCTTCACCGACGCAATGCTCTTGTTCCGAAGATGTTAAATGTTCCGGTCAAGAATAGCTACTGGTTGCTCCACATAAGAAAGATTTGGCTGGATCTCCACTGGCTCCTGGCTAATAACGTAAAATGGATCTCTAACATACCTTCTGAGCATAGATACGGGAAAATAGGATGAACACTAGCTAAAGATGGGGGTAAAGCTAGCTCATAAGCCACGTGCCCAATCGTCTGAGAATCTCATACGGGCAATGAATCTAGGACTTAACTTGCTAGCCTGCCAAATCTAACTACAAACGAGTAGTCGAAATCTTTAAAAAGACATGCTCACCTACCTCGAACTCCAAATCTTTCCTCCTGTTGTCGGCATAACTCTTCTGCCTATCTTGTGCCGCAACAAGCCTCTTCCTAATCAACTGGACTTTATCTGAAGTCTCCTGAACTAACTCCGGACCAATCAGCTGCTATCGCCTGTTTCCTCCAACATAAAGGAGATCCACAAGGCCTACCATACAACGCCTCAAATAGAGTCATACCAATACGCATGAAAACTGTTGTTGTATGCGAACTCACTAGAGGTAAATGGCACTCCTAATCATCCTTCCAATCCAGTACACACGCCCTCAACATATCCTCGAGCGTCTGGATAGTCCTCTCTGACTGTCCATCTGTCTGGGGATGAAACGCCAAATGAGCTTCAATCAGAACCTAACGCATCCTGAAGACCTTCCATAACTTCGAAGTAAATCTCGGATCTCGATCCGAAATGATCGACTTCGGCACACCATGCAATCTAATAATACTACTAATATACAATCTAGCTAAACTCTCTACTGACTGCTTCTTCTTCATGGGCAAGAAATGCGTAGTCTTCGAGAATCTATCTACTACTACCAAATCGAGTCATTACCTCATCTAGATTGAGGCAAACCTGTAACAAAATCCATAATGACAGCTTCCCACTTCCATATTGGGATCTCCATATTTTGCATAAGACCAGATGGTCGCTGCTGCTCGGCCTTCACTTGCTGGCAAACTAGACATCTAGAACATACTGATACTCCTTCTTCATGCCAGACCACCAAAAAGATCTCTTCAAATCCTGGTACATGTTAGTGTATCCGGATGAATAGAGAATCTAGACCTATGAGCCTCCGCTAAAACATGCTCACGGACATCTACAATGTCTGGAACACAGACACGGTGATGGAATCTAATCACGCCATCCTCATCACGAGCAATGCCGCCTTGCCCACTAACTTTTGGAGTCTAGGGTCATCTCTCTGCTGCTCGATCACCTCATCCAACCCAAAGACCTAATGGACAGCTGAGCTATGAAAGCCTGGCACAATGATGGCTCTAACTCAGTCATCGCACATGCTGCATCTCCAACATCTTCCAATCCTGTTGTAGAGACGACCTCTTCCTACTAAGTGCATCCGCTATGACATTTGCCTTTCCAGGATGATACTGGAGGTCGAAGTCATAGTCCTTCAGGAAACTGAATCCATCTTCTCTACCTCAAGTTTAATCCTTTTGGGAGGAAAAGATATTTCAGACTCTTGTGGTCAGTGAACACCTCAAATCTGACACCATAAAGGTAGTGTCTCCAGATCTTCAGTGCATGAACCACTGCTGCAAGCTCAAGATCATGAGTCGGATAGTTTCGCTCATACTCCTTCAATTGGCGAGAAGCATACGTACTACCCTTCCTTGCTGCATCAATACACAGCCAAGGCCAATCCGAGATGCATCCGTGTAGATAGCAAAACCCTCTACAACGCTCGGCAAAACTAACACAGAAGCAGATGTGAGTTTAGTCTTCAATAATTGAAAACTACTCTCACACTCCTTAGACCAAACAAACTTCACTCCTTCCTGGTCAGCTGAGTCAATGGGGGGCGATGGATGAAAATCCCTCAATAAATCGCCGATAATAAACCGCCAAACCAAGAAAACTCCTAATCTCCGAAGGAGTCTTGGAATCTCCCAATCATAACAGCTTGGACCTTTGCTGGATCCACTGCTACACCAGCACCGGAGATAACAAGCCCAAGGAAATGATTCTCGCGCAACCAAAAATCGCACTTGCTGAACTTTGCATACAGCTTGTGCTCACAGAGAACCTTCCAACACTACCCTTAAATGCTGAGGATGTGTGGCCTCATCCGGAGAGTAGACCAACACGTCATCAATGAAAACTATGACGAAACTATCTAGGTATGGTCTAAACACCCTGTTCATGAGATCCATGAACGCTGCAGGGGCGTTGGTCAGACCAAAAGGAAGGACCAGAAACTCATAATGTCCATAACGGGTTCTAAAAGCCATCTTGGACACATCCTCACTCCTAATCCTCAAATGATGATAACCAGACGCAAATCAATCTTAGAAAAGACTGATGCATCTTGCAGCTGGTCAACAAATCATCAATCCGAGGTAAGGGATACCTGTTCTTCACCGTCACTTGGTTTAGCTTTCTGTAATCGATGCATAACCTAAGTGACCCATCCTTCTCTTCACGAATAAGACAGGTGCGCCCCAAGGGGAAACGCTAGGGCAAATGAATCCCTTATCTAACAAATCTTGCAACTGATTCCTTAGTTCAGCTAATCCGCAGGTGCCATCGATAAGGTGCCTTCGAGATAGGAGAGGTGCCTGGAAACAACTCTAAAGTGAACTTTATCTCTCTAGCCGGTGGAAAACCATATAAGTCATCGGGAAAGACATCTGGAAACTCCTGCACCACATCTAACTCCGCAAGAGTAGGTGACTCATCAACCTTGGGTACTAACACCACGCTGGCAAGAAAAGTGTCATAGCCCTGTTCACATTCTCATCACCTTCATGGCAGAGATGACAAACTTTCCGCTAAGTTCCTTGGCAATGGATGAGAAAACTCGTCCTCACTAGGAATGTGGAAACGATCTTCTTCCCATGATAATCTACTAATGCATAGTGCTCCTCTAACCAATCCAGACCAAGAATAGCATCGTAGTCCTTTATCTTTAGCAAGAAGAAACACCCTTCTAGACTCTATCCTCAATGCCACATGGTAAAGATGGAATACACTCCTAGTCGATACCGTACCTGTGTGGGTGTGTGCACAGACAAAGGGACCTCTAACTCCTCAGACTGAGTCCTGACTTAAGGCTAACTGCCTAGTAAAACGCTCGAAAATGAATGAGTGAGTAGCACCCGTATCGAACAAACCGAGCATCAACCCATGAAAAGAACTATACCTTCGGTAACATGCTCGCCTGCTTAGTGTACTCACGAGCTAACGCAAACACTCGAGCTGGGGCTCGAGGTCTCCCTGGTCGTCCGTCGCGGAGCTCCTGCTGACTAATGCGTTGTGCCCTCCACGCTGTGCTCCCTACTAAAGCCTGGGACAATCCTTGATCCTATGCTCACTGCTCCCGCACTTCAAGCACCTTTCTCGCCAACTCCAACATTCTGTACCACCATGTGCCCTCCCGCAATGAGGACACTCCGTTCTTGCCACTGGGGGATGCTGAAGAAGATAACTGACTTGACTTCCGATGTCGCGGGACGCTGCGTGACTGATGTGTCGCCTTATGTGATACCTGAAAGTTCATTCTTTTATAGGTGTATGTGTATTTACGTGTTGTGTGTATAAGCATGTGTATTCAATTGTTGCATATTACTATTTTTTATACTTCGCAGAACTATACAGTATATAGTATATATATATATTGATATTTTACGTGAGACTAGCAATTAGCTAAATGAATTGTATGAATGTGCTATACCAAAATCTTTGATCATAATACTGAAAGTAATATTATGCATGTTATAATTATTCTATTCTTGAATAATTGTTAATGTAACGACCCTCTTTATATCGGTACGGTTCCACCAACCCACGTCGATATAGAAAGCATCGCCACAGTGGGACATTTACCCAACACTAGTACAATAGGCTGAAACATACACAAATATAATATATCTCATGACAGCGGAATTTAAAGAACTGAAAAGAAGTCTTATTCCATCATCCACATTCTATTCACAGTCCGTATAGTAGAAAAGAGAGCTAACTGTCATAACTGAAATAAAATAAATACATTGTCCACATGAACTACGCAGAGTCTTTATTACATACTATGAAGTAATGAAAAGTACAATGCTAAATCCACAACAATCTCTCCTACTCTCGCTCCGAGTCGCTCCTAACGATCTCCTCGGAAGAAGTAGAAACGTCTGCACCTGTACGCCGAAGCAAGAATGAGTTCAAAAGAACTCAACAAGTAACACCAAGCACACTAAACATACATGCATCAAGTAATCTCCATATCCTTATGCTACATCATTTACACATAATGCATGGAAGTGACAGTTTTTTCAAATAGAAGCCTATTCATGATTTCTACATATTTACACATGGGATTTAGTTTTATACACAATAACTAATCCTATCACATGCTTTCTACACTTTTCAATATGCTAAACTGATTTCATTCAATCATTCATATGCCACATGTGATCATTTTACACATAAATTTACACATTTCATAACAACTAATTTAACATGAATTCTAAGATAATTTTTCACATAGTTAACACATTATATTAGTGAAAAGCTCGCTGTTTTACTACTATCATGTCACATTCACAGAAACTTATCATTTTTGCATGTTTTCATAAGAATTTCATGAACACATATTCACTTACACAGGTTCACAATTTACACATTTCTTTCACTTAAACACATTTTCACTTTTCCTTAATGCCGTGACACATAGCCCAAACCACTTTAGAAGGACACACACTAATCACATCACATCAATCACCTAGGCATTCCAGTGATTAATCTTAGTTACTGCGCAGAACCGGGAGAAGCACTCTCCACCCTAACCAGCGATACTTGTTCGCCTCCAGGATTTAATCCCAATGCCCATGGGACATCACACACTTTGAACTTTCCCGTGGGGACTTTACCACAGTACAGTTCCACAGCCCTCTAAGGTAGCAGTGTCACCCATTGGCACATTAATACATTTTCTCAATTTCAACACACTTCTAAATAAAAATATTTACGCATTCATCTCATGTTCGCACATTTACATTCTTCAGTATTACCTAGCATGGTACTACTGTTTTCAGTATTAATCAAGTTTTACAACAATTCTAATCATGCTGAAATTTTTGCAGAATTAAACACTAATCATATTAGCATGCATTATTATTAATATCTAACATAAAACAATTTTATATAGCTATTGTCATCAGTTCAGTACAGAAATTTAACCAGAAATTCATCACAGTTTAACCATCATGCATACCAAAATTTACATTTTTCTGAATTACACATAATTTCTGAAAATTCTAACAGTGATGTTATCAAATGTAAAAATAGCCAAACTGACATAAATTTTCATTATTCGGATTCACATTTATTACATACATGAATACTGACAGTACAAATTTTATCTCAATTTATAGGAAATTAACTAGTTTCGCATGAATTCTTAACTTTTCTACATTGAGTAGACATATTAACTATTTTTCGGTTCAGAAAATTTAATAAACTATACAGATATTATAAATTCTCAAATTTTTATATCATGCATCAGATCTCATAACCAGTGTACAGAAATTTCATGGCAGTCAATTCTATACATATTTCATAAACGATATTTTTCAAGATTAAATTTCTGTCGGTAGCACATTCAAAGAATTCTAATAATCAGGGAAAATTTCCAAAAATGCACAATAACTCACAGTACACCCAGCATGTATATTTACATATTATATGAAATTTTACTGTATATCCTCATGCGGAAAAACTCGAAAATTAGCTTATAGAAGGGCAGACTTGCAAACTGTTGCAGTCTGAAGAACTTGACGGCATGGGGTAGCCGTCTATAGGTTAACGGCAGTATATGATGCCGCCACACATGATATTAGCGGCAAGGGATCCTGCCGTTAATATCCTGTCTGCACAAACACAGACTGAAAGCCAACAAATCACTTGAAAGGGGGGTTCCAGGACACGAGAAAAATCTGAAAAATTCCTGGGACATACTAGACACATGTAGGGTTGATGTGAGTGGGGTACTTGCCTCTTGTAAAATCCACAAATGACGATTCAAGCGGAGAAGCCCTCCTCGGCCTGTGCCAAAGAGTCTTCAAATCCCTCCTTCTTCGGGTTCTTTGTTGATCTTCACTGCACACCAGCGTGGGAATCGTTCCCGGATGTTCAGAGTTGACACCAGTCGATGCAGATCACGGATGAAGCCTCCCGAAGTCAGATCTCTCAGGTTCAAGTTAGGGTTTTTGCATAGAAGAGCTAGGTTTTTGACCCAAGAGTCAAAAGGATGGATCTGGCGAAAACTGGGTATTATAAAGGGTTGGGGGTCGGATATGCTAAAGGGGTAAGTCTCAGAGCCGTTGGAA
Source organism: Colocasia esculenta (assembly GCA_014218235.1). Taxonomy (NCBI): domain Eukaryota; kingdom Viridiplantae; phylum Streptophyta; class Magnoliopsida; order Alismatales; family Araceae; genus Colocasia; species Colocasia esculenta. The sequence continues at coordinate 17,547 of JACBKR010000694.1, forward strand.
GGGTTTCTAAAACAAGAGGCTAAATTTCCGGAGGCGTTTCCGGATCTGGAAACGTAACTGGTCTGGGATATTGGCGTCCATATCTATGGTCGCCTATCAAAATGGGCGTCCATCGATATTGCCGCCCACTCCTAGTCAACGTCAGCCGATGTTGACGCCGACTGGCCGAAAAATCACTTTAAATATGCAGAATTATAATACTACACACATAAATATAATATATATATATATATATATACTTGAATACAATATGTACATTTCAATAATACTAATTCATACAATTTGTATAAATAAATACTTATACACAATAATCTATACATCAATAGTATACACTTATACGCATATACATATACTTAAGCAAGCAAGATGAAAATCAAGGGCCTTACACCCTCTCCCCCTTAAAGAAACTTCGTCCTCGAAGTTAGACTGACACTACTCAAACAACTGAGGATATTTCTTTCTCATTGCATCCTCAAGCTCCCAAGTAGCCTCCTCTCGCGAGAAGTTACGCCATAAGATCTTTACTGACGCAATGCTCTTGTTTCGGAGGTGTTGAACCTTCCGATCAAGAATAGCTACTGGTTGCTCTACATAAGAAAGATCTGGCTGGATCTCCACTGGCTCATGGCTAATAACATGAGACGGATCTCTGACATACTTCCTGAGCATAGATACGTGAAAAACAGGATGAACGCTAGCCAATGCTGGAGGTAAAGCTAGCTCATATGCCACGTTGCCCAATCGTCGGAGAATCTCATACGGGCCAATGAATCTAGGCTCAACTTACTATGCCTGCCAAATCTAACTACACCACGCGTAGGCGAAATCTTCAAAAAGACATGCTCACCTACCTCGAACTCTAGATCCTTCCTCCTGTTGTCGGCATAACTCTTCTGCCTATCCTGTGCCGCAACAAGCCTCTTCCTAATAAGCTGGACCTTATCCGAAGTCTCCTGAACTAACTCCGGACCGATCAACTGCCTATCACCGGTCTCCTCCCAACACAAAGGAGATCTGCAAGGCCTACCATATAAAGCCTCAAATGGAGCCATGCCAATGCTCGCATGAAAACTGTTGTTATATGCAAACTCCACTAGAGGTAAATGGCGCTCCCAATCATCCTTCCAATCCAGCACACAAGCCCTCAACATATCCTCAAGCGTCTGGATAGTCTCTCGGACTGTCCATCTGTCTGGGGATGAAATGCCGAACTGAGCTTCAGCTCCGAACCTAACGCATCCTGAAGACCCTTCCATAGCCTCGAAGTAAATCTCGGATCTCGATCCGAAAAATAGACTTCGGTACCCCATGCAATCTAATAATACTACTAACATACAGTCTAGCTAAACTCTCTACTGACTGCTTCTTCTTCATAGGCAAGAAATGCGCAGTCTTCGAGAATCGATCTACCACTACCCAAATCGAGTCATTACCTCGTCTAGATCGAGGCAAACCCGTAACAAAATCCATAGTGACAGCTTCCCACTTCCAAACTGGGATCTCCATCTTCTGCATAAGACCAGATGGTCGCTGCCGCTCGGCCTTCACTTGCTGGCATACTAGACATCTAGACACAAACTCAGCTACATCCTTCTTCATGCCAGACCACCAAAACGATCTCTTAAATCCTGGTACATCTTAGTGTTACCCGGATGAATAGAGAACCTAGATCTATGAGCTTCTGCTAAAACATGCTCACGAATATCTACAATGTCTGGAACACAGACACGATGATGGAATCTAATCACACCATCCTCATCACGAGCAATACCCGCTTTGCCCACTAACTCTTGGAGTCTAGGGTCGGCTTTCTGATGCTCGATCACCTCATCCAACACCGATGACCTAATGGACAGCTGAGCCACAAAAGCTTGGCACAATGATGGCTCCAACTCGGTCATCGTACACGCTGCATCCTCCAACATCTTCCAGTCCTGCTGGAGAGACGACCTCTTTCTACTAAGGGCATCTGCTACGACATTCGCCTTTCCAGGATGATACTGGAGGTCGAAGTCATAGTCCTTCAGGAACTCAATCCATCTTCTCTGCCTAAGGTTTAATTCTTTTTGGGAGAAAAGATACTTTAGGCTCTTGTGATCAGTGAACACCTCAAATCTGACACCATAAAGATAGTGCCTCCAGATTTTCAGTGCATGAACCACTGCCGCAAGCTCAAGATCATGAGTCGGATAGTTTCGCTCATGCTCCTTCAATTGCCTCGAAGCATATGCTACTACCCTTCCTTGCTGCATCAACACACAGCCAAGGCCAATCCGAGATGCATCCGTGTAGATAGCAAAATCCTCTACACCGCTCGGTAGAACTAACACAGGAGCCGATGTGAGTTTAGTCTTCAATAATGAAAACTACTCTCACACTCCTCGGACCAGACAAACTTCACTCCCTTCCTGGTCAGCTGAGTCAATGGAGCGGCGATGGATGAAAATCCCTCAATAAAACGCCGATAATAACCCGCCAAACCAAGAAAACTCCGAATCTCCGAAGGAGTCTTGGGACTCTCCCAATCCATAACAGCTTGACTTTCGCTGGATCCACTGCTACACCAGCACCGGAGATAACATGCCCAAGGAAATGAACCTCGCGCATCCAAAAATCGCACTTGCTGAATTTTGCATACAGCTTGTGCTCACGGAGAACCTCTAACGCTATCCTCAAATGCTGACGATGTGTGGCCTCATCCGGAGAGTAGACCAGCACGTCATCAATGAAGACTACAACAAAACTATCTAGATAGGGTCTAAACACCCTGTTCATGAGATCCATGAACGCTGCAGGGGCGTTGGTTAGACCAAACGGAAGGACCAAAAACTCATAATGTCCATAACGGGTTCTAAATGCCGTCTTGGACACATCCTCACTCCTAATCCTCAACTGATGATAGCCAGAACGCAAATCAATCTTAGAAAAGACCGATGCATTCTGTAGCTGGTCAAACAAATCATCAATCCGAGGTAAGGGATACCTGTTCTTCACCGTCACCTGGTTTAGCTTTCTATAATCAATGCATAACCGAAGTGACCCATCCTTCTTCTTCACGAATAAGACAGGTGCGCCCAAGGGGAAACGCTAGGGCGAATAAATCCCTTATCTAACAAATCCTGCAACTGCTTCCTTAACTCAGCTAATTCCGCAGGTGCCATCCGATAAGGTGCCTTCGAGATAGGAGAGATGCCTGGAAGCAACTCTAGAGTGAACTCTATCTCTCTAGCCGGTGGCAATCCAGATAAATCATCAGGAAAGACATCTGGAAAATCCTGCACTACATCTATCTCGGCAAGAGTAAGTGACTCATCAGCCTTGGGTATTAAAACCACACTGGCAAGAAAAGCGTCACAACCCTTGTTCACCATTCTCATTGCCCTCATGGCGAGATGACAAACTTTCCTGCTAAGTTCCTCGGCAAAGGATGAGAAAATTCATCCTCACCAGGAATGCGGAAAACAATCTTCTTCCCACGACAATCTACCAATGCATAGTGCTCCTCTAGCCAATCCAGACCAAGAATAGCATCATAGTCCTTCATCTTAAGCAAGAAGAAACACCCTTCTAGGACTCTATCCTCAATGCACACGGTAAAGACGGAATACACTTCCTAGTCGATACCGTACCCGCAGGTGTATGCACAGACAAAGGGACTTCTAAATCCTCAGACTCTAATCCTGACTCTAAAGCTAACTGCCTAGCAAAACGCTCGGAAATGAACGAGTGAGTAGCACCCGTATCGAACAAAACCCGAGCATGCACACCTAAGAACAAAACCGTACCTTCGGTGACATGATCCGCCTGCTCGGCGTCCTCACGAGCTAAAGCAAACACTCGAGCTGGGGCTCGAGGTCTCCTGGTCGTCCTGTCGCTGGCGCTGCTGCTGCTGCTACTGGGGCTGGCCACGCTGGGCTCCCTGCTGAAGCCTCGGACAATCCTTGATCTTATGGTCACTGCTCCCACACTTCAAGCACTCCCTGCTACCAGCCAACACTCCGTACCGCCATGTGCCCTCCCGCAATGAGGACACTCCTTCTTACCACTAGGGGAACGTTGAGAAGATACCTGACCACTGCCTGATGCCACAGGACGCTGCGGTGACTGGAAAGTCGCCTTCTTCCTCTCCTGTCTCTGGAAAGGAGCTGCTGGCCTCTTTTGAGAAGCCTTCTTCTCCTCCAGATACTGCTCCATCTCCCCCTCCTGCCGACACGCGCGCTGAGCGCCTGCTCGAGAGTACGATGGTCGAAAGCCACCAACCTCGTCCTCAGCGATGGTTTCAGACCCATCACGAATTTCTTCGCCTTCCTGCGCTCATCAGCTACAATATGAGGGGCATACTTTGATAGCTCGGCAAACCTGGCCTCGTACTCCAGCACGGTCATGGAGCCCTGAGTTAACGAGAGGAACTCCTGCTCCATCTTGTCCTGGATGTGCTCCGGAACAAACTTGGCTCGGAAAAGCCTCACGAACTCATCCCATCCAACTTCCACGGCACCATCCTCGAACGAGTACGTAACAACGAGGACCACCATACATCGGCTCGCTCCTGCCAAAACCATCCATGAGAACTATCAACATAATTTTACTTAAAGTAATAACCAATAGATTAGATTACACATACCTGTAGCATATAGGTGGCTAAAGTGACCTTGTCGTCCTCAGCGCACCTAATGGCCCGGAAGATCTTCTCAATCTCCCTCACAGTTCTCAGCTAATAATGGATCGCTCTCCCCCTTAAAAGAGGGTGGCGACATCCTCTTGAACCTTTCCATGATGGAGGGTCCACCATGGTCAGCCTGGGGAACTGGTACCTGAGCCTGCTACAACAAGCAACATAATTAACACATATAACATAACAATCATGCATTTAATAATACAGACTACTTTATCTTATTATTCTAACCTGAGCCTCCAACTGAGCCTGGAGTGCAGCCTGAGTGTGGGCCTGTGTTTGCATGGCCTGCACCAAACCCTGCATGAACACTCCATAGTCTACTGGTGGCGGGTGGAGGAAGTACAGGACCCTGGGGTGCAGGGGCCTGCTGCTCACCTGATCCTCACGCCGAGGCTCATCTCTCCTCTGCTCGCCATCACGAGCAGGAACACCACGCCTACCACGCGAAGCCATATCCTGAAAAACGGATTAATCACCATTTAGAACTAAACTATCTAATTTCTAACTAATTACTTATCTATGTGGACAATCTACACAGACTTAGTATACAATGAAGATGATGGTATATGCATATTATGTACAATTTCAGCCTGATGCTCTGATACCAATCTCTGTAACGACCCTCTTTATATCGGTACGGTTCCACCACCCACGTCGATATAGAAAGCATCGCCACAGTGGGACATTTACCCAACACTAGTACAATAGGCTGAAACATACACAAATATATATATCTCATGACAGCGGAATTTAAAGAACTGAAAAGAAGTCTTATTCCATCATCCACATTCTATTCACAGTCCGTATAGAAGAAAAGAGAGCTAACTGTTCATAACTGAAATAAAATAAATACATTGTCCACATGAGACTACGCAGAGTCTTTATTACATACTATGAAGTAATGAAAAGTACAATGCTAAATCCACAACAATCTCTCCTACTCTCGCTCCGAGTCGCTCCTAACGATCTCCTCGGAAGAAGTAGAAACGTCTGCACCTGTACGCCGAAGCAAGAATGAGTTCAAAAGAACTCAACAAGTAACACCAAGCACACTAAACATACATGCATCAAGTAATCTCCATATCCTTATGCTACATCATTTACACATAATGCATGGAAGTGACAGTTTTTTCAAATAGAAGCCTATTCATGATTTCTACATATTTACACATGGATTTAGTTTTATACACAATAACTAATCCTATCACATGCTTTCTACACTTTTCAATATGCTAAACTGATTTCATTCAATCATTCATAGCCACATGTTGATCATTTTACACATAAATTTACACATTCATAACAACTAATTTAACATGAATTCTAAGATAATTTTTCACATAGTTAACACATTTATATTAGTGAAAAGCTCGCTGTTTTACTACTATCATGTCACATTCACAAGAAACTTATCATTTTTGCATGTTTTCATAAGAATTTCATGAACACATATTCACTTACACAGGTCACAATTTACACATTTTCTTTCACTTAAACACATTTTCACTTTTCCTTAATGCCGTGACACATAGCCCAAACCACTTTAGAAGGACACACACTAATCACATCACATATCAATCACCTAGGCATTCCAGTGATTAATCTTAGTTACTGCGCAGAACCGGGAGAAGCACTCTCCACCCTAACCAGCGATACTTGTTCGCCTCCAGGATTTAATCCCAATGCCCATGGGACATCACACACTTTGAACTTTCCCGTGGGGACTTTACCACAGTACAGTTCCACAGCCCTCTAAGGTAGCAGTGTCACCCATTGGCACATTAATACATTTTCTCAATTTCAACACACTTCTAAATACAAAATATTTACGCATTCATCTCATGTTCGCACATTTACATTCTTCAGTATTACCTAGCATGGTACTACTGTTTTCAGTATTAATCAAGTTTTACAACAATTCTAATCATGCTGAAATTTTGCAGAATTAAACACTAATCATATTAGCATGCATTAATTAATAATATCTAACATAAACAATTTTATATAGCTATTGTCATCAGTTCAGTACAGAAATTTAACCAGAAATTCATCACAGTTTAACCATCATGCATACCAAAATTTACATTTTTCTGAATTACACATAATTTCTGAAAATTATAACAGTGATGTTATCAAATGTAAAAATAGCCAAACTGACATAAATTTTCATTATTCGGATTCACAATTTATTACATACTGAATACTGATAGTACAAATTTTATCTCAATTTTAGGAATTAACTAGTTTCGCATGAATTCTTAACTTTTCTACATTGAGTAGACATATTAACTATTTTTCCGGTTCAGAAAATTTAATAAACTATACAGATATTATAAATTTCTCAAATTTTTATATCATGCATCAGATCTCATAACACAGTGTACAGAAATTTCATGGCAGTCAAATTCTATACATATTCATAAACGATATTTTTCAAGATTAAATTTTTGTCGGTAGCACATTCAAAGAATTCTAATAATAATCAGGGAAATTTCCAAAAATGCACAATAACTCACAGTACACCCAGCATGTATATTTACATATTATATGAATTTTACTGTATATCCTCATGCGGAAAAACTCGAAAATTAGCTTATAGAGGGCAGACTTGCAAACTGTTGCAGTCTGAAGAACTTGACGGCATGGGGTAGCCGTCTATAGGTTAACGCAGTATATGATGCCACCACACAATATAGCGGCAAGGGATCTTGCCGTTAATATCCTGTCTGCACAAACACAGACTGAAGCCAACAAATCACTTGAAGGGGGGTTCCAGGACACGAGAAAAATCTGAAAAATTCCTGGGACATACTAGACACATGTAGGGTTGATGTGAGTGGGGTACTTGCCTCTTGTAAAATCCACAAAGACGATTCAAGCCGGAGAAGCCCTCCTCGGCCTGTGCCAAAGAGTCTTCAAATCCCTCCTTCTTCGGGTTCTTTGTTGATCTTCACTGCACACCAGCGTGGGGAGTCGTTCCCGGATGTTCAGAGTTGACACCAGTCGATGCAGATCACAGATGAAGCCTCCCGAAGTCAGATCTCTCAGGTTCAAGTTAGGGTTTTTGCATAGAAGAGCTAGGTTTTTGACCCAAGAGTCAAAAGGGATGGATCTGGCGAAAACTGGGTATTATAAAGGGTTGGGTGGTCGGATGCTAAAGGGGTAAGTCTCAGAGCCGTTGGGAAGGGTTTCTAAAACAAGAGGCTAAAATTTCGGAGGCGTTTCCGGATCTGGAAACGTAACTGGTCTGGGATATTGGCGTCCATATCTATGGTCGCCTATCCAAAATGGGCGTCCATCGATATTGCCGCCCACTCCTAGTCAACGTCAGCCGATGTTGACGCCGACTGGCGACAAAATTCACTTTAAATATGCAGAATTTATACTAATACACACATAAATAAATATAATATTATATATATATACTTGAATACAATATGTACATTTCAATAATACTAATTCATACAATTTGTATAAATAAATACTTATACACAATAATCTATACATCAATAGTATACACTTATACGCATAACATATACTTAAGCAAGCAAGATGAAAATCAAGGGCCTTACAATATAACTATGTTGTTACATGTGTAAATTATACTACATCAATTCAAGTGGGTGCATGTAAGATGTGTGATGTGGTTTATAAATTATTCTTAGTTAGCTTATTCTATATAATCTTTATAGATATTATGTATGTAAAATCTTGAAGTGCATATGAACTATCTATTCATGGATGTGTGTAAATATATTGAAGTACATGTGTATACATGTATTTTATCTTAGCATGTGATAATTAGCTATGTTAAGTGTTTAAGTTAATTATGATGTGTAGGGTACTTAAATCATAATGGTTCATGTAGTATTTAGCTAATGAGGAGTACATTTCAGTCATAGGTTATGCATGTATATGCAATCATGTAGTGTGTAAGTATATAGCATGTATGTGTTATTGATGCATATATTCATAATGATGATTAGTGTAAACTTGTACTTAATATTAAATATTGTGTAATACATGTACTTATGTAGTAAGAATATATGTAATTTTTTACACATACTAGATTGTTTTGAATATTTATACATTTAATTTTAGGTTTGGCGGAGTTTTGGCTGCACTGTGCTGTTGGCGGCCAGGACCACGACGCCAAGGCAGTTGGCGTCCACCCCCTGGACGCCAACCCCCAGTGGGCGGCCACCCCTTGACGTCAACCTGTCAGTTACTACAACCGATGTTGACGTCAATATCCTCCTGCGTAACGGTTCCAGAATTGTTAATGCTCGGTTTGGCTGGTTCCAGATTAGGAAAACCATCCTACTCGTAGGAAACCTACCCTAAGGCGTACCCCAACCCCCAAGCCTATAAAATACCCATCCTAGGTCGGGGAAAAGGCTTTTAACATTTGGTGAAACCCTAGCTCCGAGATGGTGAAAAGCTGAACTTCAGAAGGCCAGATCCGTCGATTGGAGGTGTTCCCCGAGGAGCTACAACATCTGGAGGATAGCCAATACATCCAAGAAGAGATCCCAACTCCGAGGAGCCATCTACATCGACAGGAGAAGAAGATAAAGGAGTTTCTGAGCACCTTTTTGGCAGGGCCGAGAAGGGCTTCATCGACATATTCTGATCTTTGTAGATTTTTTTAAAAGGCAAGTAAACCTAGATCTTGATCCCATACATGTCCCCTAAGCCTTAGTATTTTTACAGATTTTTCCTCGAGTCCTGGAACCCCAAATTCACCCTTGTATGAAAAGTTGTCTATATGTGCTGCTGGGACCAGGTTAACGACAACATAGGTTGCAGTCAAGTCTTCAGAAGAAGTAAACGGCAACATCCCTTGACGTCTACTTCTTCAGGATCTAAAATGTGCTTTTTGATTCTTTTCACGCTGTTTGAATGATTTCTGGACATAGTTACATACTGAAATTTTTATTGGTGATTGTATATAGTCATTAGGTCATATCATAAGGTGCCTAATTTTTCTGTCAACCGTGTTATTATGAAAATTCAATAATTGTATCATGAGCACCATATAAGCATTTTTAAATTGTGCATAAATGGAATTGCTGTAAATTAGGGTTGCATAAATTTTACATGACAGTAGGATTACTAATATCTGATTTTTGAACTGTTAGAACATAACCATGTTCACTTGTACCGTGTCTAATGATATTTCAATGAATTGTCTAAAATCTAGATTTAATTATAGAAATTATATTTCTGTCTGAAAAATCTGGAAAATACATGTGTGATATATTTATTGTTAATGACTTGGGATAAAAATTTAGAACTAAGATGTTAACAGCAAGTATAGTTATTAGTAAACCATGAATTTGTACATATTAGATAGGTTGATCTAATCTGTATAATTCGGTAATGTACAGCATGTTTAGGACTGTAATTCAGTTATTTTATTTCTGAAAAGTAGTATCATGATTAGGCTAACTGAGACATGTGCAATTGATAATTAAGATGTGTAAAGTGATTAAGTATTATATGTAAAATATGTGAATAGTGTGTGAAAATGTGATAAATTGAAAGTATAATGATTGGGCCAAGAATGACACTGCTACCCTAGAGGCATCGAGAGCTGTACATAGAAAAGTCCCTATGGAAAGCTCTACATTGTAAAAGTTTGTCCTAAAGGCATTAGGAAAACCTGGAGGTGGACAAGTACCACTGGATAGGGTGGAGAGGGCTTCTCCCGGTCTGCGCAATTACCAAGATCACCACTTCATTCCCTAGGTGTGGGTATGTGATATGAGTTATGTGATATGAGTTGTGTTATGAGTTATGTGTTATGCGATGAGATATATGAGTATGAGATATTGTTTTGTGTCCTCTAATAGGTAGTTAGGATTATGTGTCATGGCATTTTAAGTTATTGGAATATGAGTAAAGTGTAAGATAATATGTGATATGGCATGTGATGAATGCAATATGTGATAAGTAAAAATAAAAGAGTAGATGATATGAAGATTTTGTGAAGAGATACGTAAGGAAAATTAAGGTTAATGAGAATGTGATTTCATGTGAAACTAATATGATAGTGCTATGTTCACACTATCATGCATTATATTAAATTACAATGTCATGTTTAATATCATGTCATGTATTCATTAATCTTATAGTAATAATGTATGTGGGTATATATATATATATATATATGTGTGTGTAAACATGCGAATTATGTAACACAAAAAGATGAAAATGTGAATTTGCTAAAAGAATAAGATAAAGTTTAAATAGATCTAATTCTATGTAATTGAGTTTATTCCATGTCAAAACAGCAAATAAAATATAGTTATGAATGTGTTAAGCATAAGGAAGAATGTTTAGATTCCATGCTAGATGTGATGAGTACTTAGTATAGAGTTCCATGTTTAAATTGTTTAGTATTGCCAATCAACTTGACTATGATCTAGACTTTACATTTCATGCTATAAAATATAAACCATATATGAATTTATTTACATTAAACCAGCAAGCAAGATGTGAATTTAATATGAAAAGTGCATGTGAAAAATGAATAGTCATCATGTTAGGTTGTCTTTTCTCTATGCCTAATTCTCTATTCTAATTGTAGAAATAAATCATGAAATGAATTAATGTGTGAATGAATGATTCATGTTACATGTTAGGTGTGGAGAATATGTATAAGTGTATAATATTAGTACCCATGATTTAGAATAAACATGTGATAGAACAAAGCATGTCTAAGTGATTTAGGAATGTGTTGATAGTTAAAAGTATGTTCCATATATATTCTTGTAGTTTAAATAATCGTATGTATTCTTTAGTGTTAAAAAGATTAATGTGAATGTGATATGTTTAAGATTAAGTCTTTGTTTTACTTGCTAAGTCTTTGGACTCACCCTTGCTTCGGCATACAGGTGAGACAAGAGTTACTATTTTGAAGGAAGGCATAGCGAAGGTTGATCTCTTGGAGAGTAGCTTTTGAGGAGCAAATTTTCAGTTGTACTTTTATTTTCATAGCTTGAATAAAAATATTGTATGGACAATATTGGACAATGTAGTTCTTTCATTATGTAATAATGTGGACATTGTCGTTTTATTTCGCTATTTAGACTATGGAATGTGTGATGGTGATGGATTAAAGTTGATTATTTATTTTATTCCGTTGTACTAAATTCTATCTACGTACTTTTCAACCTATCGGCTAGTGTTGGGTTTTATCCCACTGTAATGACGCTCTTTATACCGATGGGGATTGGTATAATCGTACCGATATGAGGAGGGTCGTTATAGAGATTGGTATCAAAGCCCAAGGTTGAAATTGTACATGGATAGACCATCACCGTCACAATATTGCAAAGTCTTTATAGGAAATGTCCATATACGTAGGAATTTATTAATAACGAATGAGAGATAGTTAAGGAAGTAGTCAGGATTTAGTAATCTAGATTCTAACTAGATTGATTATTTTGAAGGAAATGACTGGACGTGGTAGACGTAGTGCTCAGTTTAGGAGGTATGAGCAGAACCATAAGCTAAAGAATTTCGTGAAAGGACTTAAACCATCAGTGAAAGCTAGACTTCTGGAGCTTGATTCCCGTACACTGGAAGAATTTCTTGGCATGGAAAATAAACAAGAGAATAAAGTGGAACTTTATCAAGGAGAAAATGAATCTCAAAAGGAGGAAGTACCAAAGCCATTCCAAAGGCAAGATAGGAAGAGGAAGAAACTCATGGAAGTTCAGCAATCAACTGTAGCATCAGGCAGCGAGAAGCCCGAGTGCATTCATTACGGGAAGCGTCATGGCGGGAATGCATGTTGGCGAAAGGAAGGAAGGTGTCTTAAATGTGGCAGCAAGGATCATCAACTTAGGGAGTATCCGAACCTGAAAACAAAGTTCGTTCTGCGAGATGTCTCATCAATAGCAATAAAGGAGCACGGATTGGCCGGAGATGACCTCGGCGACGTCACCACAGGTACTCGATGCGATCTTCGAGGACGAAGATCTTTTCAAGGGGGGAGAGTGTGATACCCTGAAATTTTCATTCTTTTATATCGTGTATGTGTATTTACTTGTTGTGTGTATAGCATGTGTATTCAATTGTGCATATTACTATTTTTTACTTCTCATAAACATATATATACATATATATATGATATTTTTACGTGAGAATAGGCAATTAGCTAAATTGATGTATAATGTGTATACCAAATCTTAGGCTCATAATACTTAAAGTAATATATGCATGTTATAATTATCTATTTCTTGCATAATGTATATAACTATGTTGTATACGGGTGTATAATTATACATACGTCAATTCAAGTGGGTGCATGTAAGAATTTGTGATTGTGGTATAAATTATTCTTAGTTAGCTTATTCTATATACATCTTACAGATATTATGTATGTAAAATCTTGAAGTGCATATTGAACTATCTATTTCCATGGATGTTGTGTATAAATATATGAAGTACATGTGTATACATGTATTTTATCTTATGCATGTGATAATTAGCTATGTTAAGCATGTTAAATTAATTATGATGTGTAGGGTACTTAAATCATAATGTGCATGTAGTATTTAGCTAATGAGAGTACATTTCAGTCATAGTTCATGCATGTATTATGCAATCATGTAGTGTGTAAGTATATATGCATGTATGTGTGTTATTGATGCATATTATTCTTAATGATGATTAGTGTAAGTTGTACTTAATTAAATATTGTGTAATGCATGTACTTTATGTAGTAAGAATATATGCAATTATTTTTACACATACTAGATTGTTTTGCTATATTAATATACATTTATTTTAGGTTGGCGGAGTTTTGGCTGCACTATGCTGTTGGCGGCCAGGACCTGGATGCCAAGGCACTGTTGGCGTCCACCCCCTGGACGCCAACCCCAGTGGGCGGCCACCCCCTTGACGTCAACCTGTCAGTTAACTACAACCGATGTTGACGTCAATATCCTCCTGCGTAACGGTTCCAGAATTGTTAATGCTCGCGTTTTGGCTGGTTCCAGATTAGGAAACCCATCCTAACTCGTAGGAAACCTACCCTAGGCATACCCCAACCCCCAAGCCTATAAAATACCCATCCTAGGTCGGGGAAAAGGATTTTTAACATTTGGTGAAACCCTAGCTCCGAGAGATGGTGAAAAGTTGAACTTCAGAAGGCCGGATCCGTCGATTGAGGTGTTCCCCGAGGAGCTACAACATCTGGAGGATAGCCAATACATCCAAGAAGAGATCCCAACTCCGAGAGCCATCTACATCGACAGGAGAAGAAGATCTAAGGAGTTTCTGAGCACCTTTTTGGCAGGGCCGAGAAGGGCTTCATCGACATATTCTGATCTTTGTAGATTTTTTTAAGAGCAAGTAAACCTAGATCTGATCTATCTACATGTCCCCTTAAGTCTTAGTATTTTTACAGATTTTTCCTCAAGTCCTGGAACCCCAAATTCACCCTTGTATGAAAAGTTGTCTATATGTGCTTTGAGACTAGGTTGACGGCAACATAGGTTGCAGTCAAGTTCTTCAGAAGAAGTAAACGGCAACATCCCTTGACGTCTACTTCTTCAGGACCTGAAAATGTGCTTTTTGATTCTTTTCACCTGTTTGAATGATTTCTGGACATAGTTACATAATGAAATTTTATTGGTGATTGTATACAGTCATTAGGTCATATCATAAGGTTGCCTAATTTTTCTATGAACCGTGTTAATTATGATAATTCAATAATGTATCATGAGCACCATATAAGCATGTTTTAATTGTGCATAAATGGAATTGTTGTAAATTAGGGTTGCATAAATTTTACATGACAGTAGGATTACTAATATCTGATTTCTGAACTGTTAGAACATAACCATGTTCACTTGTACCCTGTCTAATGATATTTAATGAATTCTGATGAAATCTGGATTTAATTATAGAAATTGTATTTATTGTCTGAAAAATCTGGAAAATTACATGTGTGATATATTTACTGTTAATGACCTGGGATAAAATTTAGAACTAAGATGTTAACAGCAAGTATAGTTATTAGTTAAACCATGAAATTGTAAATATTAGATAGGTTGATCTAATCTTTGTAATTCGGTAAATGTACAGCATGTTTAGGACTGTAATGTAAGTTATTTTTATTTTGAAAATAGTAGTATCATGATTAGGCTAAATGAGACATGTGCAATTGATAATTAAGATGTGTAAAGTGATTAAGTATTATATGTGAAATATGTGAATAGTGTGTGAAAATGTGATAAAGTGAAAGTATAATGATTGGGCCAAGAATGACACTGCTACCCTAGAGGCATCGAGAGTTGTACATAAAAGTCCCTATGGAAAGCTCTACATTGTAAAAGTTTGTCCTAAAGGCATAGGAAAAACCTGGAGGTGGATAAGTACCACTAGATAGGGTGGAGAGGGCTTCTCCCGGTCTGCGTAGTTACCAAGATTCACCACTTCATTGCCTAGGTGTGGGTATGTGATATGAGTTATGTGATATGAGTTGTGTTATGAGTTATGTGTTATGCGATGAGTATGAGTATGAGATATTGTTTTGTGTCCTCTAATAGGTAGTTAGGACTATGTGTCATGGCATTTTAAGTTATTGGAATATGAGTAAATGTAAGATAATATGTGAATATGGCATGTGATGAATGCAAATATGTGATAAGTAAAAATAAAAGAGTAGAGTATGATATGAAGATTTTGTGAAGAGATATGGAAGGGAAAAATTAAGGTTAATGAGAATGTGATTTCATGTGAAACTATATGATAGTGCATATGTTCATACTATCATGTATTAATATTTAAATTACAATGTCATGTTTAATATCATGTCATTTATTCATTAATCTTCTAGTAATAATGTATGGAGTATATATATATGTGTGTAAACATGCGAATTATGTAACACAAAAAGATGGAAATGTGAATTTGCTAAAGGAATAAGATAAAGTGTAAATAGATCTAATTCTATGTAATTGAGTTTATTCCATGTCAAAACAACAAGTAAAATATAGTTATGAATGTGTTAAGCATAAGGAAGAATGTTTAGATTCAATGTTAGATGTGATGATACTTAGTATAGAGTTCCATACTTAAATTGTTTAGTATTGTCAATCAACTTGACTATGATCTAGACTTTACAATTCATGCTATAAAATATGAAACCATGTATATGAAATTTATTTACATGAAACCAGCAAGCAAGATGTGAAATTTAATATGAAAAGTGCATGTGAAAAATGAATAGTCATCATGTTAGGTTGTTCTTTTCTCTATGCCTAATTCTCTATTCTAATTGTAGAAATAAATCATGAAATGAATTAAGTGTGAATGAATGATTCATGTTACATGTTAGATGTGGAGAATATGTACAAGTGTATAATATTAATTAGTACCCATGATTTAGAATAAACATGTGATAGAACAAAGCATGTCTAAGTGATTTGGGATGTGTTGATAGTTAAAAGTATGTTCCATGTATATTCTTGTAGTTTAAATAATCGTATGTATTCTTTAGTGTTAAAAGATTAATGTGAATGTGATATGTTTAAGATTAAGTCTTTGTTTTACTTGCTGAGTCTTTGGACTCACCCTTGCTTCGGCGTACAGGTGAGAGACAAGAGTTACTATTTTGAAGGAAGGCATATCAAAGGTTGATGTCTTGGAGGAGTAGCTTTAAGGAGCAAATTTTCAGTTGTACTTTGTTTTCATAGCTTGAATAAAAATATTGTATGGACAATATTTGGACAATGTAGTTCTTTCATTATGTAATAATGTGGACGTTGTCGTTTTATTTTCTATTTAGACTGTGGAATGTGTGATAGTGATGGATTAAAGTTGAATTATTTATTTTATTCCACTGTACTAAATTGCTATCTACGTACTTTTCAACCTATCAGCTAGTGTTGGGTTTTATCCCACTGTAATGACGCTCTTTATACCGATGGGGATTGGTATAATCGTACCGGTATGAGAGGGTCGTTACACCTTCTTTCTCTCCTGCCTCTGCAATGGAGCTGCAGGCCTCTTCTAGTACTTCTTCTCTCTCCAAGTACTGCTCCATCTCTCCTTCCTGTCGACAAGCCGCGCTAAGAGCCTCATCGAGGTTACGATGGTCAAATGCCATCAACCTCATCCTCAGTGATGGCCTTAGACCCATTACGAACTTCTTCACCTTCCTGTGCTCATCAGTCACAATATGGGGTGCATATTTGGATAGCTCGGCAAACCTGGCCTCGTACTCCAGTATGGTCATGGAGCCCTGAGTCAACGAGAGGAACTCCTGCTCCTCTTGTCCTGGATGTGCTTCAGAATAAACCAAACATATCTATACTTAAAAATAACCACCAAATTAATTTACACATACTTGTAGCATATAGGTGGCTAAAGTGACTTTGTCATCCTCAGCGCACCTAATAGCCCGAAGATCTTCTCGATCTCCCTCATCCAGCTCTCAGCAAGTAACGGATCGCTCTCCCCCTTAAAAGAGGGTCCACCATCGTCTTGAGCCTGGGGAACTGGCACCTGAGCCTGCTGAGCCTCCAGCTGAGCCTGGAGTGCAGCCTGGGTGTGGGCCTGTGTTTGCATGGCTTGCACTAAACCCTGCATGAAGACTACAAGCACAAGACCCTGGGGTGCTGGGGCCTGCTGCTCACCCTGATCCTTACGCCGAGGCTCATCTCTCCTCTGCTCACCCTCATGAGCAGGAACACCACGCCTACCATGTGAAGCCATACCTACAAAATGATTTAATCACAATTTAGAACTAGACTATCTAATTTCTAACAATTTATATGTGGACAATCTACACAGACTTAGCATATAATGAAGATGTTGGTACATGCATATTTATGTACAATTTCAGCCTGTAGCTCTGATACTAATCTCTGTAACGACCCTCCTTATACCGGTATAGATATACCATCCCACATCAATATAGAGAGCATCGCTATAGTGGGACATCTACCCAACACATGTACAATAGACTGAAACGTACACAAATATAACACATAACAGCGGAAAAGAAAGAGCCAAATGTAATTTCTCATTCCATCATCCACATTCTATTCACAGTCCATATAGAGGAAAAAACTAAACATTTAATAGCTGAGAAATGAAAATACATTGTCCATAATTGAATTACAAAGTTTCCTTTATTACATACTATGAAAGGTAAAAGTACAATACTAAGACTCCACAAAGATCTCCTACTCCCGCTCGAGTTGCTCCTAACGATCTCCTCGGAAGAAGTGGGAATGTCTGCACCTGTACGCCGAAGCAAGAGTGAGTTCAAAAGAACTCAACAAGTAACATCCACTCACATTACTTATACATACATCATCTGGACTAATTTCTTTCACATATCACATAAAGCATGGATTTGATAAACTTTTAAAAGTAAACCTAAACATGATTTCTACAACCTATGTCACATGGTATATGGCTTAAAATTTACTTATAAAGATTTGAACCTATCACATGCTTTCTACATATTCTTCAACATGCTAAATTAAGTCTTATTTAATCATATTCATACTCAAAGCCAATAGCCAATTTAAACATGGAGTTTATACATAATACAAAAGATATTCCTAGCATAAATTTATGGTCATCTTCACATTGATATCACATTTATACACATGATAGCTTACTATTTTCATATGGATATGACACATTCATATAAGGAATTACCATTTTTACATGTTGTCCGTTGATTCATATTTCCACATGATCACTTACACAATTACACAATTTGCACATTCGTTTTTCACATAAACACAAGTTCACATTTTTATTATATGCCGTGACACATAGCCCAAACCACTTCTAGAAAGACACACACTAATCACATCACACACATCTATCACCTAGGCATTACAGTGATAAATCTTAGTTACTACGCAGAACCGGGAGAAACACTCTCCACCTAACCAGCGGTACTTGTCCGCCTCCAGGATTTAAATCCCAATGCTCGTGGGATATCACACACCATGAACCTTCCCGTGGGGACTTTACCACAGTACAGTTCCACAACCATCTAAGGTAGCTGTGTCACCCATTGGCACATTTACACATTTTCTAAGTTTCAACACACACTTAGTGTACTATTTGACCCACACATTTCATGCTCACACATAAATGCATAGTTCAGATTTACCTAACATGATACTACTGTTTACAGGTTAACATTATTAAATCACACTAGCATGCTGTAAACATTAAATTATCATGCTCTAATCGGTCATTACACGATGAATTTACAAATTCAGTAACTGTTGTTATTCAATTCCTCTGAAAATAGAACTACAGACCATTGACGGATCATACATCACATACGTAAAATTTCACATTTTTATGAAATGTCCACTAATTAAGAAACTCAAACAGTGGTATTATACAAGGTAAAAATAGTCAAATTGGCATGGATTTCATTGTTCAGACCCACAACTCATTCTAACACTTACTCTAACAGTCCTAACATATACAAATTTCTAGGAATTTAACTATTTTTATACCATTTATTTGAATTTTGACACTAATAAAACATGCTTACTGTTCTACAGTTTAGAAAAAGTAATTATTTGCACAGATATCAGAAAAATCCCCAATTTCTATAGCATGAATTTGAACCCACAACCACTACACAAAAATTTCATTACATTAAATCCCACACAGATTGCACAAACGAAAATTTGCAAGATTAAAAACTTGTGGCCAGACATTTAGGAATTTCTAATAAATAAAGCATTCCACAAAATTCATAAAATTCCAAAACATACTCCTTAAAGGTATTTACATATCATAAAATTTTACCATATATCCTCATGCGCAAAATCCTGAAAATTAGGTCATATAGGATCAAATCCTGGCTCTGTGTTGATCTCCGCTGCACAACCAGCGTGGGGAAGACGTCCTCGCATGTACAGACTCCTCTCCAGTCGTTGTAGAACGCCAGAAGAAGTCTCCAATCATCGGATCAAAGAGTTCAAAGATTGAAGTTTGCACAGAGAAACTATGGTTTTCTCAAGAGAGCAAAAGGGACCCTATCTCAACGAAGAGAGGGGTTTTATAAGGTCAGGGTTCGGGACTTGATAAGGTACGGGTTGTAGCCGTTGGAAGACGGTTTCTAAAAAAGAGAGCGAAGAAATTGCAGACGTTTTCGGATCTGAAGCGAAACAGGTCTGGGGAGGTTGACGTTCAGATCCTTGGCTGCTTGACTGGGGTTATCGTCCATCGATGTGGACGATGACTTGGGATTGGCGTCCATACATATTGACGTCTACTGGCGCTAGAATAGAACTTAAAACTGTAGAACACATATGTACACCACACATGTATATATATATACATACAATTACAATGCACACATTAAATAATATATATTCATGCAATGTAAATAAGTAAGTACTATGCATAATGAAGTATACATCAAGTATACATATATATAACATAAGCAATCACCCAAAGATGAAAATCAAGGGCCTTACATCTACACTTAGATGCAGCATAGAGGAGGAATAATGGGAGCAGGTCTTGCTGAGCATATGTTGGAAATCACAGCACCGAGCTATCCAGGCGGTTCCGGATGCTGCTTTCACTAGTCATGTACATGTTCCAAGCGTCGACAGCGCTAGCCGCGACGAAGAAGGTGGAGGTGACGGAGAAGGTGAAGAAGGCCAAGAAGGGTGGCGAGGTCAAGGAGGGAATGGTTTGTTGGGCTAGAACGGGCCCCAACGAGCCAATTGGTTTTTATTTATTTTGATTTATTAGATTTGGTTTGGACTTGGGTTGGACTATTTTTATTTTTTGTTGGTTGGGTTTAGATTGGGTCAGCCCAAATCCACCCATTGACACCCCTAATTGCGCTTGTGTTATCACACAGCATTGGAATTTCATGCAATTTGTGACCATAGTCTTCTAGTTGATGTTTGATCCACAGTAGTTGGGTGCAGCAACTTCCAGCTGCAATGTACTATGCTTCTATTGTGGACAATGCTACTGAATTTTTTTTCTCGAAGACCAAGAAATTAAGCATCCTACAACAAATTGACAAGTACCACTGGTGCTTTTTTTGTACTTTGCATCCAGCATAGTTAGCATCACTATACTAAGCAATTTAAATTCAGAACATTTGGGATACCATAAAACCAATTTACTTGTATTAATAAAATATCTACAAATTCTTTTAATAGCATAATATGAGATTCTTTAGGATCAGCTTGAAATATGGCACACAAATATACATTGAACATTATGTTTGGTCTACTAGCAGTAAGATAGAGTAATGACTCAATCATACCTCTATAGATCTTTTGATCTACTTCTTGCCAATTGTATCACTATCTATTTTAATCCTGAGCTCATGGAGTTCCTAAGAACTTACACTTGTCAAAACCATATTTAGAAAGCAAATATGAAATATACTTGCTTTGACAAATGTGAGTACCTTCCTTGATCTGCTTGATTTGCAAGCCAAGAAAGTAATTAAGCTCACCATCATGCTCATTTCAAACTCAATTTGCATAAGGTTTTCAAAGAATTTGCAAAGTGATTCATTAGTAGAACCAAAGATAATATCATCAACATATTTGTATAATAAGATCCCTTTAGAAAATTTCTTAATAAATAGAGTGATATCTACTTTAGCTCTTGAAAAACCATGTGATAGAAGATAAGTACTCAGTCTTTCATACTAGGCTCTTGAAGCTTGTTTCAGACCATACAGTGCCTTCTTTAATCGGAAAACATAATTTGGGATTTAGTATCTTCAAAACCAGGTGGTTTCTCAACATAAACTTCTTCTTTTATGAAACCGTTCAGAAAATCACTTTTAACATTCATTTGATACATATTAATATTAAGAGAACATACATATGCTAATAAAATTCTGATTGCCTCTAATCTAGAAACTGGAGCATATGTTTCTTCGAAATCAATGCCTTCCTCTTGGGAAAATCGTTGTGCTATCAGTCTAGCCTTGTTCCTTGTGATTATCCTGATTCATCTATTTTGTTTCTGAAGACTCATCGGTCCCAATAACTGGATGGTTAGAAGGTCTAGGTACAAGAGTCTAGACTTGGCTGTGTTGGAACTGGTTAAGTTTCTCTTGCATAGCTAGGATCCAAGATTCATCTGCCAGTGCATCATTCATTGTCCAGGCTAAATTTGAGAAACAAATGCAGTGTAATCACATGGAATATTCATACCTCTTGTTATTACCCTATCATGTGGACTACCTATGATATTTTCTTTTAGATGATCTCTGTGACATCTCAGTCTCTTGGAAGTTCTTCATGTGCTTCTTCTTGTTGTTGCAGTTCTTCTAGTGGAGGATATTCCTTGTCTTCACCTTTTTCTTCAAGAGAAGCTTGTTCCAGGTCCTGCACAATTCTTCACAACATCTTCTTCTTCTTCTATTTTCTAATAGAAGGGTTAGTTTCTTCAAATAAGACATGAACTATTTGTTCAATGGTTAAAGTTTTTCTATTGAACACCCTATATCCTCTAGGTTTTGAAATATACCCTAATAGAAAACATTCATCACTTTTAGCATCTAATTTACCTAAATTATCTTTACCATTATTCAAAATGAAACACTTACAACCAAAAGGTCAAAGGTGACTGATTTGGCTTCTTATCCTTGTAAACTCATAAGGTGTCTTCTTCAAGATTGGTCTGATCATGCACCTGTTGATGATGTAGCAGGCTGTGTTGACTGCTTCTGCCCAGAAGTATTGGTAGATTGTATTCAGCAAGCATTGTTTTGGCCATGTCCAGCAGTGTCCTATTCTCCTTTCTGCTAAGGTGTTCTAGGTGTAGAGAAATTATGTATATGTCGTTTTCTTCACAGAATCTGACAAACTCTTCATCTTGAATTCTCCACCATGATCAGATCTGATATTGATTATTTGATATTTCTAGTTCTTCTGTACTAATTTACTGAATTTTAGAAAGGCTGAAAAGGTCTCTTTTTTGGCTTCCAAAAATGATACCCAAGTGTTCTTGAGTAGTCATCCACAATTATATAGCCTATACCTTTCCTCCAAGACTTATCCTTATAGGTCCAAATAAATCCATGTGGATGAGTTCCAATGGTTTGAAGGTTGTCACCAATGTCTTGGATTGAAGTGATGTCTTGGTTTGCTTTCATTTGCACAAGCTGTACAAATCTAGATTTCTCCAATTTCAGCTTTGGAAGACCTACAACTAGATCAAGCTTGATTAATTTCTTGATCACTAAGGTACTTGCATATCCTAGTCTTCTATGCCATAGATCAGTCTCTTCAGTCTTCGCTGTTGCAAGGCACAAGTTGACTTCTTTCAGTCTGCCAGTTGTAAGGTGTACAAATTTTTAACTCTTAGTGCTTCAAAAACATTTTTCTATTCTTTTGAATACACACTGTCATTCTGAAATTTTACCAAGTGACCTTTATCACATAACTGACTGATGCTAATGAGATTATGCTTTAATCCTTCAACATATATAACATCTTCTATTAAATCATTTTCTTTTGTTCCTACTGTTCCACAACCTAATACTTTTCATTTTCTATCACCATATGTGACTTGACCAACTTCATCTCTAAAACTAGTAAATAATTTTTGTGTCTCCTATCATATGCCTAGAGCACCCACTATCTAAATACTATTTGGATGCTCTCACGCCCCCCTGCAAACAACATTAAGTTGAGACTTTGGTACCCAAACTTTCTTGGGTCCTTGAAGGTTAGTTTTAGGAATCCAACGTAAATGGCTAGTGGTGCATGTGCTAACTGTGTGTTCTAATTGTTTACAATGACTACAACACAAATCATATGCATGCTTTGAATTTGTAGTGTTATTAACTTTAAGTTTCTGTTTGTAGACATATTGATTAACCCTTTTAGGATTTTTACTTCCCTTTTCTTTTACAAAGTTAGGAGTTGGGTATTTTTTAGGATACATAATATCTTCTACATTTGTTGGAAGTGTATATCCTACTCCATATTTTTTTTTACCTATTCTAGTACCTTTTAGTTTTACAACTAATGATGTTTTGTAGCTCGCTATTCTGTCTATTGTAGTTCTAAAATAATTATTTTTTCTCTTAATTTTTCTTCATCTTTTAATTCATTTAGATTTGACTCAAGTTCCATGATTTTACCATTTTTAACCTTAAAATCTTCACACAATAGTTCATCTGTTCTTTTAGTTTCAGATAAGTGTTGTCCTAATCTTTCTACTTCATTTTTTAGAAAAGTGTTGGACTTTTCTTTGTTTATCAGATTTAGTTTAACCACTTTCATTTGTTTAACTACAGTTTTGTATTTATCATATGGCTCATTAAATGCGTCTTCCAGACTGTTTGAATCAGATTCTAAACATGAAGTGAATGAAGTTTCAGAATTTACCTGATCTAGTCATGTCATGAGGGCTAGATTTACTTGTTTTCTTCTTCTGATTCTGAACTTGATGAATCTGAACTTGTAGCTTTCTCATTGTCCTATGTTACGGCCATTGCTTTTCTTTCTTGTATTTTCTGAACTTTCTTTCTTTGCATTTCTTTTTCTCATGCTTATCAACATGATCTTTCTTTTTGAGCTTAGGACATTCTGATTTGAAATGTTCTGGCTAGTTGCATTCAGCATGTTGGGTCCTTTTTCTTTTCCCTTTTGAATTATCTCTTTGAGCCAAACTTCTTTTTCTTGGCAAGGATTCTTTGAAGTTTTCTTGATAGCATGGCCTCATCATCATTGTCTTCAGATTTTTTTTTTTTTTGAGTCATGAGAAGATGATGAAGAGGAATCTACAACCTTCAAAGCATTTAGAATTTTCTTTTTTGAAGAACTTTCAGAAAATCTTTCCATGTTAACTTCATGAGCCATGAGAGAGCCAATTAGTTATCAATAGAAAGTTCAGTAAGATCATGCACCTCTTCAATAGCGGTGACTTTAAAAGTCCAAGAGTGAGTTAATGATCTAAGAATTTTTCTTATTGTTTTTTCATTTGTGAGATGTTTACCTAGTGAACTCAAACCAACTGTTATATTTGTGAATCTATTATACATTTGAGTAATGTTTTCATTGTTAACATTTTGAATTGTTCATGCTGAGATATCAAAATATCTATTCTAGTTTGTTTAACTTATATGTTCCTTCATATGTTACTTTTAGTTTATCCCACATTTCTTTTGCAGTTTTACATGCGGATAATCTATTAAATTTCTTTTTAGATAATACAAAACATAAATAGTTTTTAGCCTTATAATTTAGAGACATGTTTCTTTTATCAGCTATAGATAAGCAAAAGTACCCTAAGCAAGTATAGTAAAATCACCTTGCTCTATTACTGTCACAGATCAAAGTCTGTGCCTTGGATGAAGCATTACATTCTCATCTTTCAATACTGGTAATCTTCACCATCAAAGAATGATGGTCTTATAACAGACTGTCCTTCATAGTTGTGAGCTTCAGCTGCCATCTCTTCTCAATCTTTTGATTCTTCTGAGAAGACCTCTCTCTGATACTACTTGTTGGATTGATATGGAGCTTTAGATGTCCTAGTGGGGGTGAATAGGACTTCTTGCACTTTTAAATTTTATCTGAAAATAAATCACACTAGATAGTATCGTTAGTACTTAGTGTGGTGTCTATGAAACAAGTGAGAACTTGGCCGAAACAATCACACAAGTGCACAAAATATTTATCCTGGTTCAAACAATCAGGAGTCCTACGTCCAGTTCGCATGTGTCTGCTCAGAATAATGAGCAAACATAGAAAATCAGAAAGAGATTACAAATGGAATTGAAAGCTTTAACTCTTTTGACATAGAGAGGGTGGACTGAAATGAAAATCCGCAATAGCAAAAAGAGCCACCCAAAGAGAAAGACTTCTGAAAGTAAGAGAGATTGAAAGATGAGGCTTGAAGTAGGCTCTCTTTAGATCTTGAGCTCTTTTCTCTTTTCTTTCTAAGTGTTGAAAGTGGTTGTGTATTTGCTTTGTATATGTTACTTGTTGTTTTCACTTTCAAACTTCAGCTTCATATATAGTCTTCAAAATTTTCACGTTTGAGAAGTGGTTGTTAGAAAATAGTCGTTTGAATTTGAACGTTGGGTCTTGGGACTTGAGACAGTTGAGATGTGAACATCAAAAAGCAAGTCTTCTGTCTTTTGAGTCTCAACGGCTTCAGCCTATGCTTATAGTTGCATGGCTCTTCTTCAGATATCTTCTCCTGATTTTCTGCAAACACCATACCAAGTCTTTTCCTTTTTCTCGGGGTTAGTTTTGAGAGATATAAAATAATTTAAGAAGGTAAGGGATAGGTAGTTGCTTAACAGATATCTATCAATTCCAGACATATAGTTTGTCCTTTGAATAGTACAGGGTAGCTGAGCATTCAAGAGAAATGGACACCTACTTGGCGCGCAGTATAGCTGCAAAGGGAACTTTTCCTAAAAATCTGGAAACCGCATATACTGAAGTATGCTAACATATGTCTTTGAGAGACACGTAGCATTCTGAAAAGATAGACTATGAAACTGATATTTGGAAATGACATGAAGCATTAAACATAAGAGAAGTACAAAGTTTATTTAACTATTAGTATTCAGATAACACATAGAAAATAACATAGTGCGCATCATGTGTTCATTTAGTTCATTGAATAGTTTATAAGAATTAAAACACTAATCATACTAAGAATTCATTAACATTTCTACAAAAATAATAACAGATACTTAAAAACATCTAAGTGTAGAAGATCAAGGAAGTTGATGTTATACTTCGACTTTCAAGGAGTCGGAGTGCTACAAGTCTAACAGTCATACTTCGACTTTTGACGAGTCAGAGTACTTCTAGTAAACTGTATGAAAGACTTTGATTGTAGACTTCGACTATAGAGAAGTCGGAGTAGAATCAACCAAATGATATCAGACTTCGACTTATCAAGAGTCAGAGTGAGTCAGTTTGTTCAATAGTCAATATCCGACTTCGACTGTTCGAGAGTTGGAGTGGGTCCATTGGACTTCAACTTTTTGAGAGTTGGAGTAATGCCAGTTCAACAAACGATAGCTCACTTCGACTTCTCAGGAGTCGCAGTGGTAATACTTCGACTTCTTGGGAGTCGGAGTTAGTATGATATGTATGTATACATGTGTACTTAGAAAAGTTTTCTTAATGAAAGTTGACAATATGTCGACACTTAGGCTTAGTGTGTCGACATCAATAGACTATAAGGATTATATGATATAGTACATATATGCCTTTACTATAACACATTAATTTTCATACAAAATAAAGTGTGGTATAATTAAATAAATTTGTTTCAGAGATTACTTAAAAGATTTTGTCGTAAACAAAAATAATGATCAGGCAATTGTAAGAGATGAATGCACAATAATTCTTTTAAACATAAATCAACCATTTGTAAAAGATAAATGGTCAACACTTTCATGTTCAAAGTTTTATCCAAGGAACCCTAGATAGAGAGTTATAGACCAAACAAGTGGATCAAGGTTGTTTTCAAAGTTTTCGAGCAAGCACCTTAATCCGCGACGGAACCAGCTGTTGTAGATTGTAGGGGCTTTTTGCGATGCACTTAACCGCCGCATTTTATTGAATAGCGACCATTTATACTGTTGAGATTCATAACCTCTAATAGGATCTGATTGCATCAAATTGTGTGCCGCATGGAATTCAGTGTCGGTCATACTCGCGACCAGACATCCCCTCGTGGTTTGATCTATTTTCCTGCCTTCATTTTTGTGCAATTTTTTTAAGGCAACTGTTCAAACCGTCACGTTTTATGAAATCGATTGCTCCCTTGCTTTGACTGACGATGACTTTCATAATAGCGTCGACCTAAACCGTCATGTTTTATAAGGCCATTTGAAACCCAGTTTTCATTGTGTAAGCTTTAGAAATAGCGACGACTGAACCCGTCGTGATTTCTAATGCCTATCTGAGACCTTTTTTACTCAGTCTAGATTGTAAGACTTGCATGATATGATTATAGAAAATATTGTTTAGTCTGTTCAGAGGCCTAAAAACTGTCAATCCATGTAAAAGCCATAACAACTTGGAAGTCTATTCTAATTGTTCTTAATTTGCATGATCTATCTATCTTGAGATTGATATGTTCATCTTGATGCTCTAGCTTGCTATTAAACTGGAAGTGACCTTGTTAATTTGCAGAAAACATGTTAATGAAATCTTGATAGTCTTTCTTTATAATATGTCTTCATGTTACTTGCTTTCCGCTTTGTTTTACACCGGTGGATTATGATATCTTGAGGTACGTTCTACACTACACGTTTGCACAAATAGGCAGCCCTTTCTTAAAGGATTGGAAACTCTCTACTGGACATTCCGTTATGGTAGACTAAGGACCTTTCCATTAAGACCTCCATAATTCTCTGTACTCTGTGGATTCTCTCATGCAGACCGAGTTGGTTGTACCATTGATGTTCCCTAGAGATAGCGTGCACTTCCTTTCTCGTCTCTTTCTCTTGAGTGTGGCTTTACAAGCATGAAACCAAGCAATCAAAGTAAAGATTTAACTAAAAGTGTAAATTGTGTTGTCATGCGTCAGAATTCTCTCTCGACTATTGTTATCATGAAATCATGTGCACATGACTTGTCTTTCTTGAAATCATCATGAAT
Organism: Colocasia esculenta; assembly: GCA_014218235.1. Taxonomy (NCBI): domain Eukaryota; kingdom Viridiplantae; phylum Streptophyta; class Magnoliopsida; order Alismatales; family Araceae; genus Colocasia; species Colocasia esculenta. The sequence continues at coordinate 45,864 of JACBKR010000694.1, forward strand.
ATGGTATTGAAATGTATACTTCTTGAAACTCTTATTATTGGTCATAATTGACTGTGGGTATCTACATTTGAAAATCGTGAGATGTGTATCGTGCACGACGAGTGTCCAAGGCCTCCAATCTAGCCCTAATGACAAAGAGTTGTAAATATACTGTTAACCATGGGGTATAATGATTACTGACGTTGCATCTACACTGGGAGTACTTTCTTGTGAATGCTAGAAACATAACCACATACACGTGTCCTAGTGTGCATTCCAAGGTAGCATAGATCGTTAGTGCACATTAGTGGCATCATGCCTGATTACTATACATGATAAAAGTTCTTACTTGTGCGTGCTTACTTGCTTGCATGATATGGCCATCCTGCGCTCTTACAAACGATTGATATCCTACGTTCTTGTACATATTGCTCTACTGTTAGTTCTTTCTTATATCATTCTAGATATTGTTCAATCACTCTTGTTCAATCTATCTTGTTCACGTATCATGTTTAATTAGATTTATAGTACATGCATATCTTGATAATCATGCCTACCTAATTCTTAACATGTTAATACTTATATCATTCCCGCACATTGAGATATAAATCCTATTGGGCTAGTTTTCTCATTAACTACTTCTTAAAACCTTAGGTGACATTGAAGTGGAAGATGAAGGCTAGGACATGGATGGGATTACGCCTGAGTGAAGAGTGTGTTCCAATCATAGTGTCTACCATTAGTTTATTATGAGAGTTAGCTTGTTGTAGTAGGTAGTGAGGAAGTATAATCTCATGTAATTTTCCCTTTTCTTGAGTCATTGTTGTTGAATGTTCATGAAGTTGTAGTAAACATCCGGAGATAGAATAAAATCTTAGTTGTGTTCATTACGTGGGCCCTATTATAATTGTGTTGTTGCATATCTAATGCTCGCTAGTTATAGGCTTATTTGTCGACTGCTCACATCTCAAATTATCAATTTTAAATCTAATATTTTCACTACATAATTCTCGGTACGTGACAGGCACGCTCATTAACCATACTGCTATCATCTAGCCATCCCTGAATTCTCACTTTACACACACAGTTTGTCTAATTTTGATCTGTACTCACTCTAGAATTCTACAGTAACTGTAGATCTCGATTTGCTCATTGTTTAGTTTAAATTGTTTCAAATCTATTCAACCCACCCCACCCTCACCCCCCCACCCCCGCTTCTAGATTTCCTTTATAGCTAATTCTGCAATCCTTCAATTGGTATCAGAGCTGGTTCTCATTTCGCCTACTAGGTGTTTAATTTAACGATCAAGAGTGATCCGCTATGAATGTGAATAGGGGTTCGTGGCTGAGGAACACTCAACCACTAGACCACATTCTTTGATGGAGCTGACTACTCATATTCGAAAAACAGGATGCAAGTATTCTTGAGAGCTCAGGACTATGAGCTATGGAGAATTGTAGATAAAGGCCCTGCTGGGTTGCCTAAAAATGACGACACATGGACAAGAGAGAAAATCCTTAAATCTACACTCAACTGGAGTGTCATTAACATGATGCAGTGCACTATCCATCCCAAGGAGTACTCCAGAGTGTCTTTCCTGTAAGTCTGCAAAAGAGATGTGGAAAAAATGATGAAACCATATCTGAAATGTTGCTAGGTTCATGCTAATTGTAAATGGGCTTAAGGGTCTTGGAAATGAATATTCTAACAGTGACCTTGTAAGGAAGGTACTAAGGTCCCTTCCACCTACTTGACACACAAAGGCCACTGTTATCGAAGATTCCAAAAATCTCTCTACCTTGTAATTAGATGAACTTGTAGGATCTTTGATGACGTATGAAATCAACTTGAAAAGAAATGCATCTGAAATGACTAAAAAAACCATTAGCATTGAAAGTAACATCTAGTTCTAAAACTGTTAGTGATAGTGATGATGAAAATGATGAATCTTCTGATGATGAGAATGATAGTGAAATGACCTTACTAACAAGGCAATTTAAGAAAGTTCTGACGAAGAAAGGAAAAGGTAAATTCAAACCTTTCACCAAGAAATATTTTTCTAAGAAACCAGAATTAATAAGAAAACTAACCTAAATAAAAAAACTGACATCATATGTTATGAATGCAGAAACAAGGAAATATGAGAGGACAATGCCAGGACTTGAAGAGGAAATTGAAGAACCAAATGTTCGAAAAGACAAGAGCCATGCTAGCCACTTGGAGTGACGAGGATGAGGATGTGCAATAAGAGAACGAATATGATGATGAGAAGATTATTATCTCATCCTCGTGGAGGCAATGCCAGTTGGTATGCAACTTCACCAACTCTTGCAAAATTGGAAGTCAAAACTTTTATTTACGGATGATTGATGTTAAGATTGGACTTTGGGGAGGTCGTGCCCCTCTTGTATAAATTATTTTATTTGGCTTTTTATTACGCACATGGTCTCATCCTTCTATTAGATTAAATTTGGGGGCGTGGTAGAGATGGTATAAGAGCCTTGATTTCATTTTGATCCCCAGAAATCAATAAGGGTTATAAGAGACCACACTTGGGCGTCATGGTCAACCAGATCACATCTGATGTGAGTTGGGGTAAAGCCACGAGTTAAAAGTGACTTGTGTCATAATTAGATCACTAACAATTGGCATCCTTTTGAAGGCACTTTAGCTGCTGAGTGGGCGCAAATGAGGAACATGCAACAAACCTTTCGGGGTTAACTTAAGCAATTCTACAGGCTGCCCAAGGTGGCGGAAATTGTGGAGCGAGTGAGCTCCATAGGAATTTTCGTAGCATGAACCCGCCAAGGTTTGAGGGTAGCACTTATCCGGATGCGACTGATCACTGAATCAAAGAAACTGAATGTGTGTTTAGAGTAATGCAGTGCAATGACCAGGACAATGTTTCATTGGCTACTTTTTAGCTTGAAAAGGATGCTCACATGGTGGCAAAAAGTAGAAGCCATGCTTCAAGGACAAGAAGCCACATGGGGCACGTTGTTGAGCATTTCAACAAGTACTTCTCTCTATGAGAAAACAAGAAAGAAAGGCAGCAGAGTTGCCGCATTAAAATAGAGAGATTGACTGTGGCTGAATATGAGGCACAATTTTCACGCTTGGCCTATATGCTACCCACTTGGTAGGGACCAAGGGAATGAAGGCTAAGTGGTTTCTAAATGGCCTAAGGCCATAGTTTATCAGACAACTGGTGCCAATGGACATTCAAACCTATGCTGACAAGGTGAAGAAGGCCCAACTGCTCAAAGACTCTATGGAAACCGCAGAGAGGATCAAGGGAAAGTCAGTCAAGAGGGAACAAGTTTCAACTCTGGGGGGTTTCAACCAATAGCTGGAAGGAAAAGGCCCAGCAGTGATCCAGTTTCTCAACTAGATAAAAAGTCAAGGGAGATTGGCGTGAAGTTAACTATGGATCCATGATGCAAGCACTGTAAACAAGGGTTGGCACAGATCTGATCAGTGTTGGAGAGCTCAGGGAAAAATTTTGTGATGTGGGAGTCCATACCATAAGATTTCTGATTGCTTTATGATGAAGGAACAACCACTGCAAGATAAAGGCCAAAGTGGACTAAGAAGCAAGGCTATCTCCAAGCAGTTATGGAACTATAAGCCTTAGAGGAAGGAGGAGTGATGGAAGGTACCCATACTGTACTTTCCAGACCTGCCTTGTTCTGTTTGATACTGGAGCAACACATTCATTTATTCGCAAGAATTTATCGAAACTCTTCTTCTAAACTTGTACCTTTAGCTTATGAATTCCTCGTTACCACACCCCCGGGAAAGAACTCAACTCTTCAATGCTTTTTGCTGCTGATGTAGGTATCGGAGGAGGAACTACCAAGAGATTTAGTATACATGCCCATGGAGTATTATGATCTGATCTTAGGGCTGATTGGCTAACCAAACATGGTGCTAGCGTTGACTATAGGAGGAGTAGAGTAACGTTTAGTGAATATCCAAAATTGGTTTACTCAAGTACCAAAGGCGAAGGCACCTATCTCATCTTTGCCCTTCAACCCATAGCTTAATGAGGAAAGGATGTGTAGCATTCCTTGCTTCGGTGATGTAGAGAAGAAGGAAGTAAAAATAGGAGACATTGTTGTAATTAAGGATTTTCCATATGTGTTCCAGAAGAGCTTCCTGTGTTCCTCTCGAGGGGAAGTTAACTTCTCTATCTCCCTAATCCCAGGAGCTGCCTCTATTGTATGCCATTATCTTTTACACAAAATGCTTGATAAATGTTTTTGCTTATGACAAAATGTTTTAGTAATCTTTTAGTTAAACAAATTTATTTAATTATAACAAATTTACTTGTATTGTAAGCAAAGGCATACATATATTATACCATATAAACATCATTAGTCAGTTGGTGTGTGTCGACACAATATCAACTCTTGTTAAGAAAATTTTCTAAGTACACAATGTATACATATATCATATATCATACTGACTCTGACCCCGATAAGTCGAAGTGTGGTACCGATTGCTAAACAAACTGGTACCATTCTGACTCCCGTAAAGTCGAAGTGTGCTACCAATTGCTGAACAACTGGTCCCACTCCGACTCCTGGAAAGTTGAAGTATGATATCGATTAATGAACAAACTTGTACTACTCCGACTCCCAAGAAGTCGAAGTTAGGTACCGATTAACATAAGGACCATCAATCAATGTCTCACTGTGACTTTTCTACATTCGAAGTATATAGTCAAAGTATGTTTATCGATTGCCTTTGAACTATCGATTGTTGATCATTTCTTATCGATTGATTGTATTGATTACTGATCATTTAGTTATCGATTGTTGATCCTACTCTTACTTTCTATAGTAGAACCTTGTACCGATTGCCTTACACTTAAACAACGATTGTTGTTATGAATTTGATTACCTTTAAAGTCTGAACATTGATTGCTTATATGATTTATATTGATTGTTGTTATAATCGATTGTTGACCTACTGTGACTCATGGATAGTTGAAGTAAGGTTTCGACTTATGTTATCCATATGTACTTAATTTCTTAATGACATTTGCAAAACTATTAATGTATCATTAGTGCGGTTAATGTTTTAATTCTTTGAAATTATTTATGAACAATAGATGAACACATGATCTACACTATGACATCTCTCTGTTATCTATACAAATAATCTATCAAATGGCATTGTACTTCTCTATTCTTGTTGTTTAATATCCTGTCATGAATATTTCTGAAGATTAGTTTCATAGTTTATTTTATCAAGATAGCTATGTGTCTACAAAGACATATGTAAGTGTCCTTCAGAATGTCTAGTTTCCAGATATTAACAAAAAGCTCTTTTGTAGTGGTACTGCGCACCAAGCTAGTGTACATTCCTCCTTTAATGCTCACCTACCCAGTACTGTTGAAAAGACACACTTTTCTCTTGAACTTATAGTTATCTGTTAGACACGAATTGTCATTTACTTTCTATTACAATTTTATCTCTCACATGGCTAACCCCGAGATAGAGAAAAGACATGGTATGATATTTACAGATATCTATCAAAGCTAGCTAAATAGAACCATGCAACTACTAGTATAGCCTGGAAGCCGTTGAGACTCAAAGACTCATAGTCTAATGTCTGATGAAGAACATCTCAAAAAGTCTCAAGTCTCAAGACACACATTCAATTCAAATGGCTACTTCAAACGGGAAGCTGAAGACTGAAGTTTATATAAGAAGCTAAAGTTTGAAATGCATGACAATGAAAAGTGTGAAGGAGTCAACACATACGTGAGTGCACAACAACAAGAAGTCTCCACACTCATAGAAAAGAAGAAGCTCACAAGATCTCAAGAGACCATCTGTCAAAGCTGTGACTCTTGTTTTCAGAAGTTCTTGTGGGCATTTTGTATTCTATATCTTCTCAGTCCACCCTCTTAGAGTCAGAAAGAGATAGAGCTTTCAATCCTATTTGTAATCTCTTTCTGATCTTGTGTGTGTTGCTCATCTTTCTGGAGTAGACACACTGTTTTCATTCCTGTGTAGAAACCAGCATGGGTTTGTTCCCTGTAGTGCCCCTCTATGAAGGGAAGACCTACGTGGTAGGTGGTTGTAATACCCCTCTGTAAGGGAAGACTTACGTGAGAGCAAGTGTGTTGTAATACCTCTCTGGTGAGAGAAGGCCAAGTGTTCTTGGCAATTAGTGGAAAATCCCAAGGGGTGCTTAGGGACTGGACGTAGGACTCCTGATTGATAGAAGGGCCGAACTAGGATAAATCTCTGTACACTTTGTGTGATTGTTTTCGCCAAGCTTTTCACTTGTTTCACACATACCACACTAAGTACTAACGATACTATCTAATGTTATCTATTTTAGATAAATTTTTAAAGTGCAAGAAGTCTTATTCACTCCCTTCTAGGACATCTAAAGCTCCATCTCAGTCCAACAAGTGGTATCAAAGCAAGGTCTTCTCAGAAGAATCGAAAGATTTGAGAAGAGATGGCACCTGAAGTTCACAACTATGAAGGACAATCTGTTATAAGACCACCATTCTTTGATGGTGAAGATTACCAATACTAAAAGATGAGAATGGAATGCTTCATCCGAGGCACGAATTTTGATATGTGGCAGGTAATAAAGCAAGGTGACTATGTTATACTTTCTGATGGCACTTTTGTTTTATCTATAGCTGATAAAAAAAATATGTCTCTAAATTATAAGGCTAAAAATTATTTATGTTGTGCATTATCTAAAAGAGAATTTAATGTATTATCTATATGTAGAACTGTAAAAGAAATGTGAGATAAACTACAAGTAACATATGAAGGAACAATACAGTTAAACAACTAGAAAGACATTCTTAATTCTCAGTATGACAGTTCAAAATGCTACCTAATGAAAATATCACTCAAATGTATAATAGATTCACCAATATAACAGCTGGTTTAAGTTCACTAGGTAAAAATCTTACAAATAAAGAAACAGTCAGAAAAATTCTTAGATCACTAACTCATTCTTAGACTCCGAAAGTAACTGCGGTTGAATAAGCACATGACCTTGAAGAACTTTCTATTGACAAACTAATTGGCTCTCTCATGGCTCATGAGATTAACATGGAAAGATTTTCCGAGAGCTCTTCGAAAAAGAAAATGTCAATGCTTTGAAGGTTGTAGATTCCTCCTCTTCATCCTCTGAAGACTCTAAAGAAAAATCTGAAGACAGCAATGATGAAACAATGCTATCTAGAAGACTTCAAGAATTCTTGCTAAGAATAAGAAGTATGGATCTAAGAGATACTTCAAAAAGGACAAGAAGAGCAAAGAACCAACATTTACAAATGCAAGCAGCCAGAACACTTCAAAACTAAATCCAAAACACAAAAAAAGATCAGGTTGACAAGCATGAGAACAAGAAAGGTAAAGAAAGAAAGTTCAAAAAATATAAGAAGAAGGCAATGGAAGTGGCTTGGGATAATGAGGAAGTAATAAGTTCCACACATCAAGCTCAGAATCAGAATCAGAAGAATAAGTAAATCTACCTCTCATGGCAGGACTAGATTAGGTAAATTTTGAACCCTCTTTTACTTCATGTTCAGAACTAATTTCGATAGTCTAGAAGATGTATTTAATGAATTGTATGATAATATTAAAAATGTAGTTAAACAAATGAAAGTGGTTAAATCTGATGACAAAAAAAATCGAATACTTTTCTAAAAAAATGAAGTAGATAGATTAAACATCATCTAGCTGAAACTACAAGAACAATGAATTGTTATGTGAGGATTTAAAGACTAAAATGGTAAAATTAAATAACTCGAACAACAAATCTAATGAAAAATGAAAAAATGAGAGAAGATGATTACTTGAGAGCATCCTTAGACAATTAACTAATTGCAAGACATCCTTTGTTGTAAAACTAAAAGGTGCTAGAACAGGTAAAAAAAAAGTATGGAGTAGGGTATACACCTCTAATAAATGTAGAAGAAATTGTTTATCCTGAACAATACCCAACTCCTAAGTTTGTAAAAGAAAAAGTAATTAAAAATCTCAAAAAGGTTAATCAATATATTTACAAACAAAAACTCAAGACTAACAACACCATAAACGTAAAGCATGCATATGATTTGTGTTGTAGTCATTGTAATCAACTAAGACACACTGTAGCATATGCACCACTAGACATTTACAATGGATTCCTAAAACTAACCTTCAAGGACACAAGAAAGTTTGGATACAAAAGTCTCAACTTAATTTTCCTTACAGCGGCGCCTGAGAGCATCCAAATGTATTTGGATAGTGGGGTGCTCAATCAATTATGTGATAAAGGTCACTTAGTGAAATTTCAGAATGACAAATGTATCATCTTAAAGGATAGAAAGTAGTTTTTGAAGCTCAAAGAGTAAAAAGTATGTACACCTTGCAACGGGAAGAACTGAAGAAGTCAACTTGTGCCTTGCAACTACAAGAGTGAAGAGACTGATTTATGGCATAGAAGACTAGGACATGCTAGCACCTCTGTAATCAAGAATTAATTAAGCATGATCTAGTTAAAGATCTTCCAAAGCTGAAATTAAAGAAATCTGGAATTTGTACTGTTTGTGCAAAGGAAGCAAACCAAGACATCATTTCAGTTCAAGACATTGGTGACAACCTCCAAACCATTGGAACTCATTCACATGGATTTATGTGGACCTATAGAGAACAATAAGTCTTGGAGGAAAATTTTTTGGCTATGTAATTGTGGATGATTATTCAAGATACACTGGGTATTATTTTTGGAAGCCAATCAAAGACCCTTTCAACTTTCTGAAGTTCAGTAAACTGGTATAGAAGACTCAGAAATGTCAAATAATCAATATCAGATCTAATCATGGTGGAGATTTCAAAATGAAAAGTTTGTCAAATTATGTGAAGAAAATGGCATTGAACTAATTTCTCTACACCAAAAACACCTCAATAGATTGGAGTAGCAGAAAGAAAGAACAGAACACTGATGGATAGGCCAGAACAATACTTACAAATACAATCTATCAAGATACTTCTGAGCAGAAGCAGTCAACACAGCCTGCCACATCATCAATAGGTACATGATCAAACCAATATGAAGAAGACACCTTATGAGTTGTACAAGGAGAAAAGCCAACGTCAGTCACCTTCGACCTTTTGTTGTAAATGTTTCATTTTGAACAATGGTAAAGATAATCTAGGAAAATTAGATGTTAAAAGTGATGAAGGCTGTCTATTGATATATTTCAAAACCTAGAGGATATAAAATGTTTAACAGAAAAACTTTAACTATAGAACAATCTGTTCATATTTTATTTGATGAAACTAACCCTTCTATTAAGAGAATAGAAGAAGAAAAAGATGTTGTTGAAGATTTGTGCAGGGATCTCGAACAAGCCTCTCTAGAGGAAAGATGAAGACAAGGAAACCTCCAATAGATGAACTTCAATTGCAAGAATAGTACAGGAAGGACTACCTAGAGAACTGAGGTATCACAAAGATCATCGAAGAGAAAACATAATATGTGATCCACAAGATAGGGTAAGAACCAGAGGTATGACTATTCCTTGTGATTACACCGCTTTGTTTCTCAATTTAAGCCTAGGACAATCGATGATGCACTGGCAGATGAATCTTGATCCTAGATATGCAAGAGGAACTTAACCATTTCAACGCAGCCAGGTCTGGACACTTGTACCAAGACTTTCTGATCATTGTGTTATTGGAACCAGATAAGTCTTCAGAACAAATGGATGAATCAGAAGTAATCACCAGAAACAAGCCAGACTAGTAGCTCAAGATATTCCCCAGAGGAAGGCATTGATTTTGATTAACATATGCTCTAATTGCTACATTAGAGGCAATTATATTTTGATAGCATACGCATGTTCTTTAAATATCAATTTGTATCAAATAGATGTTAAGAATGCTTTCTAAATGGTTTTATAAAAGAAAAAGTTTATGTTGAGAAACCACCTAGTTTTGAAGATACTAAATATTGTATGCCCCGAAATTTAGCAGAAGAAATAAATATCGAGAGCGTGAGCGATACAAGTACAAGTATCACAGTCGAGTAATTCAAAGTGACAACTAAGTATAACAAAAGGATTGAGACAATAATTTTGCTAGGCAATAATTCTTTATTTCATTTCCATCAAATCTAACTTAAAACCTTACACATAATCAGAGCCAATAACAGGGCCCATTATTGTCATTCCGTACATATGACTCAAGAAAAGTAAAACTAACTATTACAGACTCTTTTAACTCTAATCATGTTGGCTGACGGCTATATAAAGGGGTACATCTGAGAAGCTCTTCACTCCTCCCCAGTCCCATCATGTTCAATCTCGTCATAGTCGTCTCCTGAAATGTTATGGAAAGCAGGTGTGAGCGCACTAACACCCAGTAGGATTTACATCTCGTGGTGCGGGCATGCTTTACGTGAATTAACAATTTAGCAGGTAAGATACTAACCTGCAATACTCATGGTAGGACGATCATAATAATGATATGGAACAATTTCAACGGTATAACATGTATGAAAATGAATCAATAATCATAAGTAAGTGACATTTACCATATGAGAAGGAATGATTAACAATCGAATGGATGACAGTACGATCAATTGTCAAATAGAAGAGATTCAATAATCTATATCATGTACAGTGGATAGAACAAGTTGAATTTCATAGATTCCAATGCACAATGACGTATAGGATTCAATAACGATGACATGTACAATAGATTTGGCTATTTCTCATATAACAGTTCAATCAATCAATCAATCATTTAATAACAATGTGGAAATTACCCAGATCAATCTTGCATTCAATTAGGTGATTTCCAGACACCTCAATGGATCATATACTCTCACGATTATAAGTATTTTAGATGCTCCTCCCATGACCAAACTGGGCCCTTATATGCACAGGCATGGTTATAACCGAAGTTCCAATAATTTCTGGTAATTCCATTCATTCATTTATGACCAACATGATTTTCAAACAATGGACAATTATGAACTAAAGATCATGTCAAGGATTATAAGGAACAAGGCAAGTGTACATGATCCGGAGTAAATTTCGGCAGCATAACAACTTCATTTCCTTAGTTCAATCTTTACACTTAGTGGCTAGGTTTCAATGTAATAAAAATCACTCTCATGAGAAGAAGATAAGAACATAGGTGCTTTCTATCTTCTAGGAACTTCAATGGTACAACCAACTCGGTCTCCATGAGGGAATCCACAGAGCATGGAGAATTACGGAGGTCTTAGAGAAAAGGTCACTAGTCTGCCGATACGGAATGACCGGCCGAGAGTTCCTAATTCCCCAAGAGAAGGATGCCTATATGTGCAATGTGTCGTGTTGACTTGTCTCAATATCACAATCATCGGCTTGAAACGAGACGGAAAGCTTATAACAAGCAAGCATGACATGGTATGCAATTCAGTCTATCACATGGTTGTTGTATTTTTAACATATAGCACTTTCAGTTATGAACAAGAAAGAGTATGGACAAGCACAATGATATTCACATGGCACATAGAATCAAGTATCATTACGAGCCTTAGAATAAAAGTTCATTTTTATAGATTTCATGTAGGTGATAACTTTTAAGCCATTGAATAACTACATGACATGATATGACAGTAGGACATGCATATGGTTGACTGTACAACTCAGGCAAACAGTCTCGGGTTGGCCACTAAATCATGACGGGTTCAGACGTTGCACTAAAAGAACCTTACCGAGATAAAACACAACACTGTGCAAAATTATCGAATCGCAATGGACCTACCTGTCGTGTTTAAATCACGATAGGACAGATCGTCACCTTTTCCACATGAATCGATGTCAGAATGATTACTAATTCAAAAACGCGACAGTTAGGTCTGTCGACTTCATGCCGCGACAGGCCGATATGTCGCTATGACATTTAATCATGACGGTTCGACACGTCGTGGTTCAAGGGGTATTTTCAAAATACTAATATAAAAATTGTGCGAAATATATGAGCGGGAAAACTGGTCAAATCGCGACGGCATGTTCCGTCACGTTCAAGACCGGCACTGAAACCTATACGGCACACAATTATGTGTCAGAACGGTCAGGTCAACAGGTAAATGCTACGGAATGTTCTGTCGCCTTTTACATAAATGCGATGGTCTTGTACGTTGCGTTCATGCAGTGAGGAAGGCGATGACTAGAGTGGTCACGTTCATGGATCTTGCCCGAAAATGCAGAAAATAGTGTTGTTCCTCATGACAGACGTATAACTCGAAATACAGAGGTCCTTGGACAAACATGAACATGAAAAGTGTTGAGGACAACGAGTAGAAGAGAACTACGGTTTTGATTTGACCCAATTTGACCTCGGTTCACGTGAAACACAGTAAGAACACATAAAGCCCTAATCATGCGCGACTCTTGGAAATGCTTAACACGACTAACATGGTTCATAAAAATTGGGGAAATCACATGCATATGAAACTAGACTTGATGCTCTTTCCATTGGTATGTGCTACATTTAGTTGAAGCCCGAGAACACCTACCTTTGGTCGGTTCTAAGAGGTGTCTACTTCCAGGTCGTAGCAGTGAAAGGTTAGAGAAAAACTTGGTTCTTGGTCGTCCTCCTCTTCTGGTGCCCTAGCTCGTCTTCCCATGACCCCAACACGATGGTAACCCTTCCCCAAGAATCTCATAATGATATTTATAGATTTAGGGTTAATTCAAGTCCTAATGAGACTAGGAAAATTGGGTTGCGGTTCTAGCATGGTACCTTCCAAGATTTGGAGATTCTCCTCCCAATGGAGTAGTAATGCTATTAGGAAACATCCTAACATGGCTGGGTACGAATTTGGTTGCTATGTATAGCTATTACCTTTGCCTTTGCCCTAATTGCCCCTTTCTAATTTCTACTCAATTAGGGTACGAATTTTAGGATTTAATGTCATTGGGTTTTGCTCTTTGGTCCAATAAAGTTTGTTTTGGCCCAGAATAATTTAAATGGTGATTCCACTTCTTGGGAGTTTAACTATGATTTTTTTTATTTTCATTTGGCATTTTATTTATTTGCTATTTTCCTACATTTTAAATAAACTAAATTTCTGGGGTGTTACATAATATCCAAATCATGTTTTTCGTTTAAAGAAGGCACTATATAGTTTGAAACAAGCTCTAAGAGTTGGTATGAAAGACTAAGTGCTTATCTTCTATCACATGATTTTTCAAGAGGTAAAGTAGATAGCACTCTATTTATTAAGAAAATTTCAGAAGATCTGAGATCGATCTTAGACAAATATTGAGCTATAGATAGTTGATCGAATAATTCATCAATCCTTGGCAGGGGATATTTGTTCTTTATTGTTAATTGATTCTGTTGTCAGTAGTCTATGCATAATCTCATCGACCCATCCTTCTTTTTGACGAAGAGAACAGGTGCACCCTATGGTGATGTGCTTGGTTGGATAAACCCTTTCTCTAGCAGTTCCATCACTTGTTCCTTTAACTCCTTCAGTCTTGCGGGGGACATTCTATAAGATGCCCTAGATACTAGTGCTGCTCCGAGGATCAACTCAATAGTAAAGTCGACATCTCGCTCAAGAGGAATACCTGGCAAGTCTTCAAGGAATACATCAGCGTATTCGCTGACAATAGGGATGCTCTCGATCTTGATTCCTTCCTTCTTGGTGACAACAGCAGCTAGAAAGGCTATACAACCTTTCCTCATCATTCTCTTGGCTTGTAGTGTAGATATGAGGGATACTCTTCTATGATCCTATCTTCCGAAAACACTAGCTTTGGATGCAGACTTAATGTTACCATGCTTTTCTTGCAGTTGACACTAGCCCCATGTTCAGACAACCAGTCTGCTCTTAGTATCACATCATAACCCTCCATGTCCATGCATATAAATTAGCAGGAATTTTGAGTTCCAATTAACACTTCACTAGATGGAAGTGATTTCTAAGTTTGGTGCTAGGACCAATAGGGGTTGACACGACTAGTCCCACTTTCATTGGACAAGTTTTACATGTAAAGTATCACAAAAGTTTGTGATGTGAAGGAATGAGTAGCTCCTGTATCAAATAGAACGAATGCAGAACAGGATAGAATAGTGAGTGTACCTTCAACCACACCTCCTTCTTCTGATGTACTTGGTTCTTGTAGAGCCTGCAGCGTACCTTGGCGCTTCTGCCCACTCTGGTGTGTATCTGGTGCCCGATTAATCATACGAGGGCAGTCAAAAATCTTATGGCTCTGGCTTCCGCAGTGTAGGCATCTTCCCAATGCCTTCCAACAATCCTCAGACCTATGACTAGCTTTGTCACAGTGCTTGCATAACTCCTTGTTGATGGGGACCTGTTGCTTACCTCCATCCCTGAACTTCTTCATTGGTTGACTTCCAGCTTGGCCCATCAACCTCTTAGTTCAGACCACAGCTTGTGGCATTTTAGATATTGTCCCTTGTTCTCTCTTCACCATGTTGTTTTTGATGTTTTCCACGATAGCTAGAGAGTCCTCTAGTAATAGTGCCTTCCTTACCATCTGCGGATACGTTTGCAAATCCATCGGTCCCAGTTGTGTAATGTAGGGCCTTAGACCGCTCATAACCTCTTGGCCTGCAACCACGGATTGGACCAAGTGCGGGGCATAACGGACCAGCTTAGAGAATTGGGCCTCGTATTCCGCCACAGAGAGACCCCGTTATTTCAGATTGGCGAACTCTGCCGCCTTCCTCTCTTGTACTCTATCAGAAAAGCACTTATTGTTGAAGTACTCCTAGAACTGTGCCCAAGTGGCTTGGGCATCTCCTAGCGTAGTCTCAATCGATTCCCACCAGGCGCGGGCTGTTGAGCAACTATCATTTAGAAAATCAGTTGAACAACTATCTCTTTTTAATATTGTGTTTTTTGCTAAGACAAAACCTTTTAAGACTTTCTCTACAAACAAATTTATTGAAATATATCACAAGTAACATGACTTGTATAATACTATATATCAACACTCACAAAATTTCTCTTAAGTCCACAACGTATACTATGTACCATACTAACTCCGACTGTGGACTCCGACTCCAGAAAAGTCGAAGTGTTCAACCATCTGTGAACCGTACTCCGACTCTTCGGAAGTCCTTAAAAGTCAAAGTCTAGACTCTAACTCTCTTAAAATCGAAGTAATATCACTTTCACTCGACTCCTGAGAAGTCAAAGTCTCTCACTCCGACTGTTGAGAAGTCGAAGTCTTTATATTATACTCCAACTCCTTGAAAATCGAAGTCTGCACTTCGACTCCCAGAAGTCGAAGTATAACCGATTGATGCTTATCACTTCGACTTCCCGAAAGTCGAATTATGTAATCAGTCTCACTGTGACTTCTGTAGAGTCAAAGTTCATTTGTATCTCTTGTCTCTGACTCCGACTTTAGGAAAGTCAAAGTATACTATCAACTTCTGTGTACTTAACAATAATTTCTGTCTGAATTTGTCAGTTCATAAAATCCATGCAATCTTGATTATATGTAATCACTATGGTTGTTATCCTTATGGATCTTTTACATAATGATTAACACTTGCATTCTACAAAATAATGCTCTTTATTAATACCATCATTTAAATATTTTGTTAGGTAGGATAATTTATATTCAAAATGACCACATAGAATATCTATGAATAGATTTGAAATATTTATACAAATTGGTCTCTTACTTTTTATCAGAGATTCAGATCCTCTCCCCTTTGACAGTTGCCTTGCAGTAAATGTGATGGTAAGTATAGGCTGCATGGAGTATCTGTCAGGAGTTCACCTACCACTGTCAGAACCTTACCTTACCTTCTGGATTCAACTGTCTGTCTGCCTTTTATTGCACTAAACATATGTCCATCCGAGGTTCTTTATACTTTACATATATTTCCATCTCACCTACCTCCGAAAGCATGGAGGTATATTTTTCTGTCTTGTCCTTTCTTGCAGAACATTTATGAAGCATGCCTTACTCAGTCTTCAGCATGGGTGTTTTATAGAACTGTAACGACCCGACCTCCCAGACCCCCACCAGAGACCCCGAAGTTCGCGCCGCCACCCATGGTCCGAAAACCTGGAAGGGTTAGAAGAATATCTAGTGAGATATGTACTGAATTTAAATAACTATAACAATATAATAACACTGTACAACGTGTCCCAAGTAAAAGCACAGTACAAGAAGAAGGTGCAGTCCTTAAGGGGCATACCCCGAGAACTTGCAAAGCACAACTCTCAACTCACTCGGGTACAAGAGCTCACAACACTCGCTCTTACTGCTGCTGACAACACACGGCGCCCCAGCCGTCTTCGCAAACCCGTCCGACACCGAGCTACCGCGACGAAGAGCCCCTACTGAACGAAGTAGGGGTGTGCGCCTCGCGAACAAGGCCTAGTAGGGATTACCATCCCTCACTGGCCAGAGCCAGTAGGAACTCCGAAAACAGGAAACTACACTAGAAAGTTGTAAAGCGAGGAACACTACAGCAGGATACTAAAAGTAGCGAAACAGAACAATGCAACGTCACGACCACCAACCAAGGTCGTGACACACATACAACTCCCACAAAAACCAATGGAGTCGGGCACCACGCGAAGCAACCCTTGGCACACCCGCCGAGACCACACAACAACCAAGTGAGAATGATGTCTCACACAAGCATGGCCACCTCAGACCTCCACAAGGTTGAGGGCCCACACCAGAACCACTCCGGACCTTGCACACACCACAAGGTCGGGAAACCACACACATTGGTGCCACCATGGACTGGCACCAAGGAATGGGACTACGAAACTGAGAGAACACTGAGCGGAAACCACCAGAAGCATGGGCCAACAAGGCCAAACCAACAACGCCCATGGAAGCTAGACACGGCCAAGCTACAACCACCGTGTAGGCTAGGGCACCGAGGCATACTTGGAAACGTCGTCACAACACAGCACCAAGCCACTGCCGCTAGCAACCAAGAGGGGACCCACCAGCCTCTCCCTCTGCTCGCCAGCCTGGCTCCTGCCTCTAAACTCCCGGAAGAGTGAGACAGAGCCGCCACAGAACACCACGAGAACGCACGCACCACCACAACCTGGCCAAGCTGTGGCCCCATGCCTAGCACCACTACGTGGCTCCGGAACCAACGTAGAGAGAGGCAGTGAGACAAAGGACTGTCTGGGCCGCGCCGAGAAGAAAACACCTCAACAACCTTGGCGTCCCCCCCCCCCAGATAAGAGAGCTCTACAAACACTCAGTGCCGCTGTCCAAACCTCGTTTTCCCCTCAGCTCTAGAGTCTGCCAACTCGGCCGCCAACTCGAGCACGCTCGTAGCCCCAAATGCTCCCTCAAAGGCTCCCAAGGATGGGGGTCCCAGGAAATGGAGCAACCTCTGAACGGGACAACCTCAAGTGCCTATCACAAGCACTAGGAGCCACCCAAGGTACAATACATGCACTAAGGCTCCATACGGCACAAAACCAAAACACTCGAGTACGAGCACACGATGCACCACAAGCACCAAAAACTAAGCAAAGTGCAACATAGGTGCACTAGCGGCCGAAAACAACACG
>JACBKR010000695.1:0-63779 GCA_014218235.1 Colocasia esculenta
CTCTTGCGGTGACGGTGTTTCACGCTGTTTCCGAGATTGGGTTTCTCGTCGCCCTAGCCTGCACGGTGGTTGTAGCCTAGCCGTGTCTAGTTCTGTGGGTGATAACTGAAGATTTTTTAGTGTTAAATTTCATACATAGAGTTGATTTTAGACATCTTTTGTCTATAAATAATGTGCATTTTAATTTTATTTTTATTCTATTCATGTATAAATTTTTGAGCATTTTAGTTAAATTTTTGGGTAGAACACATAGTTAGATTCTCATTTAATAAATTCAATGTCTTTTGAATAGTTTGACCAATAAAAGTGTTTTCTCTTTTTGCAGGTATATTGTACATAATAATATTTGATCTTATATTTTCATAAACATCTTCTAATATTAGTCTGTAAATAAATCAAATTTTAAATAAATTTTAATTGAATAAACACCCCTCACCTAATACCATCATGCCACATACCCCCTCCTCATGGGTCCATTGAGACAACATCTATTTTTCACCCCATGGGTCCATTATGCCTTTTTCTCATCTAATTAGAATAGGCCACGCACATTTTTTTAACTTGTTCTTTCATCCTAATAGATCATCTGGGAGGCGGTGTGAAGCGGCTGTGCGCGATGGGGTCTGGTGCTGGGTCGTGTAGAAGTTGCTAGAAGCAGTCCACGGCTGGAGTTGCTGTGGAGGTGGGAAGAGGATTTGGGTGTGGGATCGTGCAGAGCTGGGCGTAGCGCAATGGAGGCAGTGTAGCCGTGCGAAGTGGCAGCTAAAGCTCTGGCGGGAGGCGCATCTAGCGTGCTGATCTGGAGGCTGGCGTGCGCATCCGGAGTAGAGGTGCATGAGGAGCTGGGTCTGCGTAGTAGCTAGTCGAGGATGGAGCTCGTGTGGCCGTGCTGTGCATGGCAGTCGCGTGTGGAGCCCAGGCGGTGAAGAGCTCGTGCAGAGGCATCTGTGAGGATTCCAGGGAGCCTATATAAGGACCCCAAGGTCCGCAGCACCGGGTGTTGAGATTTTTGGGTTTCTCTTATTGGGGTTTTCGACTACAGGGGAGGGGTTTGTAAGTTTTTTTGGTTTTTTCTCTTCTTTACTGCTGAGTTGAGCGATCGGAGGCGCTTCTTCTTCCTCCCTTCTTCTGTTCTGTGAGATTCCAGGGGTTTTTCTCCTTCTCTTTTGCTGTTGGGTGGTGGGGAATTGCAATTTTTATTTCTTTCTTCTGTTAATGTTGGGTTGGGAGAGTTCGATCCAGTAACATTTTTCATTTCTTTGTGTTCTAGAGAGTGATCTAGGAGCAATGCTTTGTCCATTTCTTCTGTTTTGCTTTGTCCATTTCTGCTGCTGTAAGGAGGACGATTGTAGGCGACTTCTTCTGTGTTCATTCGGAAGACGATTGCAACTTTTTCTTTTGGTTTTCTTCTTTGAAGGTTGGTGGGGGATCGATGCTGTTGCTAGGAGTTATTTTGTATTTTGTTCTTTTCTACTTTGGAGGATCCAATGGCGTTTATACCATTTCTTCTATGTTTTAGTTCAATCCAGTGAAATTTTCTAGTTCTTCTGCGTTGGTTATTTTTTTTTTTGTGTTGGGAGATTGGGGTGTTGAGTCTGGAATTTCAGGGGTTTCTGCATCTTCTGTTCCGTGAGGAATTGAGAGTTTTCTGCTGTTCTGTGAGGATTTGAAGTTTATGTTTTTTTCTTGGTTTGCTGAAATCGACATTTTGCTTCGTCTCTTCTATGGAGTTTGTGAGGATTGGTGGCGGCTGGCATCTGGTGCATCTGAGGAATCTCGGCGTCGTGCGCAGTAGAGAAGGCACATAGTGACCAGGAACTCCTCCTTTTCTTGGTTAGTTCTGGGTCTGTTTGGCGTCTTGGAGGGTGACGGTGTCCAGAAAGTTTCCGGAGGTAGCAGAGAACAACCAGGATTTGAGAGATCGGAAAGACTGTCTCTTTCTTTTCTGTTTTCTTTTCTTTGAGATTTCCATTTCATTGTTGTTTTTAATCTTTGTTCTGGATAGGTCATGAGTTGAAGTTGCAATTTACATTTCCTTTATTGCGTGCTTGCTGATCCCTCGCGCTATGAGGTTATAGATATTTGAATTTCTGCTGGTTGTTCTGAAGTTTATTGTGCCTTATTCCCTTCAGTTCTTATTTTCTGTTTGATCCCTCAATGTGAGGGTACAAAGACATCAATTTTCTTTTAATTTCAATTCTACTTGTTCTTTCATTATGTTTGATCTGTCGAGTTGTGAGGGATTTGATTGGAGATGTTTACAGCATTAATTCTAATATGGTGTTATAGTGTTTGTTAGAATAGTTTAAAAAAGCAGTTTCTTAAGTCAAACTTTATTCAGTCTCCTTGTGGAAATGACCTGTTCCCACTACTTTATTAGTTCATTTTTACTATTTTAAATATGTGAGACAGTTTAGAGAAGGTGAGCATATTGATTTGTGCATGGAACTCTAGACAACGGAAGTGTACAATCAACAATGTCGCGTTCAGTGGGTTTGGTGGTTTGGCCTCGTGGGCTGTGTTTAGTGTTTCCGCTCTACGGGTTCTCTCGGGGTGCCTTGTGCAGGCACCCAATTGCTGTTTCTGTAACCCGTTCCTTGGTGCCGTCTGTGGTGGCACTGTAGGGTGTAGTTCCCTGACCTCGTGGCGTGTCCGAGGTGCAGGGTGGTTCTGCTTGTGGGCCCTCGACCTTGTGAGGTCTGAGGTGGCCGTGCCTTGGTGAGACGTTCGTTCTCACTTGGTTGCTTGGTGTCTCTCGGGGTGACACCGGGTTGTTCCTTCCCGATCTCGTGGAGGTCCGGGATGTTGGTGCTATGTCGTGGGACTCCGGTCTCACGTGGTTGCTCCGTGTTCCGTGAGCTCCTTTGTCTCGGCAGGTGTGTGCCGAGTGTTTTGCTTCCGTATGTGTTCACTCCGCTGGTTCTGCGGGAGTCGTCTTTGGCTGACCCGGTTGTGGTCGAGGTGTTCTCTGTTCCGCTACTTTGTAGTACTCTGCAATAGGTTTTCCCGCTTACTGCTTTGTAGAGTAGTTTGCTTCTGCTTTTTTGGAGTTTCTGTTGCTCGGCGGTAGGGACTGGTTATCCCTACTGAGCCTTGTTCGTGAGGCTCCCCCCCTACTCTCTTCAGGTAGGGACTCGTTGTCGCAGGAGTTTATCGCCGGACGGTTGTGGTAGCAGTTGGTTGCACCGTGCGTTTCCAGCAGTGTGAGTTGTGAGTGTGAGCGCTTGTAGCGTGAGTTGAGAGTGGCCTTTTTGCAAGTCCTTAGGGCATGCCCCTTAAGGACTGCACCTTTCTTTTTGTACTATACTTTTTATTGGGACATGTTGTACATAATTTCTTTATTAATGTACGAACTTTCTTGTTATGTTATTTGAATTCATTGCTTATTTCATTGGACTAAATTCTAACCCTTCCGGGTCTTCGGATCCGTGGGTGGCGGCGTGACCTTCAGGGTCCTGGCGGGGTCCGGGAGGTCGGGTCGTTACAGTGGTATCAGAGATCGGATCGGGGCCAACGAGATTGTAATGGGTTAATAAATGGCAGTCCCAAAGAAAGGTACTAGTACGCTGCTGGCCCGTCTATGTAGAGTGATGTTAGGTGAGCATTTGGATCTTTGTTTTAGGTGGGTAGAATTCCAGCAGGGTCCAAGTGTGAGCTGCAGGAGTGTGTTGCTGCTGTTACTGGGTGCGTGTGCTTCGAGCGTGGCTGCTGTTTTTTGCTCTCATGCTGCGGTTGGGGTTCGCCGTCGGCCTGCGCGTCCGTGTGGGTGTGTCGCAAAGGCTGAGAGAGCCTACGTGGGGTGTGGCCTTCACCGTGCGTGAGAGGGTTGTTGGGTCTGCGAATCGTCGAAGGTGTCCTTTGCCTTGTTGGCTATCCCCTTGTTGTTGGGGTGTGTCCTTGTTGGATGCCCCCCTTGTGTTGGGGTGTGTCCCTTGTTGGATGTCCCCCTTGTTGTTGGGGTGTGTTGTGTTGGCTGTGCGTTTTTGGGCCTTGTGTGCCTGTGCGCCGTTGGGCGTTGTGCTCTGCTCAGTCGACGTCTTGCTCGAGCTGAGCAGATGCTTGTGTGGTGTGTTGCACACTGGTTGAGCACTACGACACCTGTCTGTGGTTGTTGCCAGCTTTGTGCTGGCTAATTGTGGACTCTGGTGAGGCTCTCGCTCGGGACCCGGATCCTTCTCTGCTGGTTTCTGTGGAAGTGGGTTTTTTCCCAGAACAGTGCCTTGGTGGTTCTGGTGGAGGTTCTCCCAGAACCAGTTTGTGTTTGCTTCCACTGTCTGCTGTGTTTTTTCTCTGTTGCCATGTGTTTGGCCGTTTGGTTGGGCCACGTTTTTGGTGAGGTTCTCCCAGAACGACTCTTGGCGCTTTTGGTGGAGGTTCTCCCCAAAGCTGCCTTGTGTTGTTTTATTTGTCGTGCTCTCTCTCGGTAGAGATGAGTTGTCGTTGTTGTCGTTGGACTGTCGGTGTGACAGTCTGTTTGGGCGTTGTCGGTCAAGGTGTGTGCCTTTGACCGTATGTTCTGGCTGTGGTGCTGTCCAGGTTATCTTCCTGTTTGTTGGCGCATTCTCGGCTGTGCTGGTGGGACTTAGTGCATCCCCCTAGTCGAGAGGTTTGCTACGTTTCTCGTGCCCTGCGTGCTCTCCCAGATGGTAGTCTGGTGAGTGTAGCGGGTGTTTGGTTGGCTGTGCCTCACGTGTGAGTGCTAGCCTTGCGTGCTGTTTCCTCTTTTGTGTGAGGAAGAAGCCAGTTGTGTGCCTTCTTCCTCTACTTTTCGTGGTTCTGCGGGGTGGTGGTGCTTTCACAAGGCATTTGGTGCCATGTCGCGCACCGTGGCGACCTTTGTGGCGAAGGTCCCTTCCCTTGTGCTGTCTTGAGGTTGAGCTGGTTGCTCCCCTCGTGCGTGTGGTTTCCTATGGTACGATAGGTAGTGATGTACCAATTATGTCGTTCCGCACTGTGCTGGTTTCTTGTTGCCTGACTGGACGATGTAGGCAGCGTGCCCTGTGTTCAGTGTGAGCGGACATGGTTTTTCTTTTATTAGGCTTGCTGGTGCAGGCATTGTTCGGTGCATGTTTTGCTTGTGCCTCGACTGTGCTTGGGAGGCACTTGTCGATGTTTGGTGTATGGCCCTCTCTGCCTGCGTGGTGGGAGTGGTGCCTTGTGTTTTTGTGCTTAATAGACCGTGGTTGTTGCGCTCTTGAAGCTGTTGGTTTTCCGCACGTTCCTCTTGTGGGTCCTGGTGGAGAGTCCCTTTCTGTTGGCCTTTGAGTCATTTCAGGCTGTTGGTGCGGTTGTGTACTGCACCTGGAGCGTGTTTCTTTTTCGATGTTTTGTGTCCTTGTGCCTAGAGGTTCACGGCCGGTGTGGCCTGTTCTGCCCTTTCAGGCTTGTGGCTTCTTTCGGGTGGCTTTTGGCAAGTCTCTTGTGGAGAGTCCTTTCTGTTAGCCTGTGTTGTTTCGGCCTATGGTGCACTGCGTTGCATCTTGCCTGGTTTTGGTGCTTGTGTGGCACCATGTGCTCTGATCAGTGGTTTGTTCTGTTCTGTTTGAGCCTTGGTGCATTGTGTTGCACCTGGGGTGGCTCCTGGTGCTTGTATTAGCACCGTGTGTTGTGTTGTATTTCCTAATCGTAAGCTTCGTGCGTTGTTTCGCGAGTTTGCTTGGTGTTCGAGGCGTTGAGCTTTCCGCCTCTGGGACGCTTTGTGCTGGCCGATGCCTTGTGGCTGTACCGTTATCGCTGTGGGGTGGCTGTTTTGCCTTGTCCAGGTAGCCCTATCAGTGGTACGCCAGGCTTTGGTCGTGGCCAGTGTCCGGGTTTCCCCTCTCGCCTTGGGGAGCGAGTGTGTTTGGTTGGGGTACCTTGTATTGGGTTGGATTCCTTTGAGGTCAACACGTTGCTCTCGACCTTTGTAGTTGTTTTATTTTCTGTGCGGTTGCCAACGTCTTGAGTTGCTTGGCCTTGCCAACATCAGACATCTTCTTTGTTTTTTTGCCTATGTGAGTGTGCCTGTGGGGCGGGTGTTTTAGCTTTCTGTGGCTCCCCAATCGTTGTGTGTCCTGATCGGACCACGAGGATGATCATGGTGAGATCTAGTGGTGTCAGCGGACATTGTCTTGCTCGCCGTGGGTTCTCTACGTGCATGTTGCCACTTGGTTTTGGGTCACCAATAAGAAGCTCTCGTTTGGCCTTGTCGTAGGTGCTAGCTGTTGCTAGTTGTGCGGACCCATTCAGCGGAGTCTTGTGGATGACCTCTTGGAGTTTTCCGAGGTTTTCGTCAGTAGCTGGGACCTCTGTTTTGTCGTTGGTGATAGAGTGAGTTACTGACCGGTTGGTCTCAACGGCGTAGTCTGTAGAGGGCTCAGTCGCGTGGTTTCCGGCTGGCGGTTTCAGTGTTTTCTGGTCGGCTTGGTGCGCGCTGTGGAGTGTCGAGATCCGTTTGTGTGCTCCGCACCGGTTGGTGTGCGCTTGGTAAGCTGTCGGATGTCTGGTTAGGCACTCCCTTGTGGCAGGGTCGTGGTGGTGACCACCGGGAAGTCGTGGTGCGACTTAGTGGTCCTTTGCACCTATTGTTTTCTCCAACCAGGTTTCGCCCTTTATTTCGAGGATGAAATTATTTTTTTTGTTTGATGTATTGTAACATCTCGGGCTTTCCGACTTTCCGTTGTGTGAGGGATGACTGGACTTGTCGCGACGGAGGTGCCCGTTGCGACAGTCATCCCTGTTGCGACTGCTTTCGACGTCGCATTCTTGTCACGCCTAGTCAACGTGTCGCGACTGCTTTCTACTTTTTGGTCGTCTGACGCCTATCAGAGTGTCAGCGTGGCAGACTGACCTGTCGAGTTGTCGCAGCACCCAGGGAGAGCGTATTCTGGTCACGGTGGGGGCGGCCTTCGCGTTAAGGTTGGTATCGCGACGCCCCGCCTCGTCGCATTCTGGGGCCGGAGGCTAAAAGCCTTGGCCGATTTTCCTGTTCCCCTTTTCTCTTTCTCACCTTTCTCTCTTTTCCTCTCTTCTCCGAGGGAGAGGTCTCCCTCTCGTCTTCCTCCGGCGGTGGAGCTTGGTGGAGCGGCCGGTGACTCGTACAGAGCGGGAGGCGCCATGGGAGCGAGAGGAGGTGGCGAGCTTGTCGTGAAGGCCCCTGTGGGGTTCGGTTCTTCCAAAACCGGTAGGGATTCTTGTGCCCTTTCCATCCGAGTGATTGAAAGTCCCTTTGTGTGTTTTGCATGCTTTAATTCCCCTCCCCATGGTTGTAGCGTGTGGGGGACCCCCGGATGTAGCATCCCGGCGGTCGGCCTTCCAGCTGATGTCGCGACCGCCGAGCGCGTCGCGACATCATAGAAGGCATCGCCCCGGTCCGTTGGTGCTTGTGTCGTGGGACTCTGATCTCACGTCGTTGCTCCGGTGTTCCGTGAGCTCCTTTGTTTCGGCAAGTGTGTGCCAAGGTGTTTGCTTCCGCATGTGTTGACTCTGCTGGATCTGCGGGAGTCGTCTTTGGCCTGACCCGGTGTTGATCGAGGCGTTTCTCTGTTCCGCTGCTTTGTAGTACTCTGCAGTAGGTGTTTCCCGCTTTACTGCTTTGTAGAGTAGTTTGCTTCCGCTTTTGTTGGAGTTCCTGCTGCTCTGGCTTGTAAGGGACTGGTTATCCCTACTGAGCCTTATTCGCGAGGCTCACCCTCCTACTTTCTTCAGGTAAGGACTTGCTGTCGCAGGAGTTCGTCTCCGGACGGTTGTGGTAGCAGTTGGTTGCACGCGCGTTCTAGCAGTGTGAGTTGTGAGTGTGAGCGCTTTGTAGGTGAGTTGAGAGTGGCCTTTTTGCAAGTCCTCGGGGTATGCCCTGATGATCAGTCCATCCCCATATAAGTTTATGAATTATATATCTATTTTGGTGATTAACAAAACTTCAATAAAGTGTCATCTAACAAGTTTTCATGAAGCTTAGGCACATGAAGTAAATCAGGCGAAATCAAGAAAATATGTAAGTATTTCTTACTTTGTAGCATTTAAATACAGAGCAGGAAATTTCTCTAAGTACACATCGACTCTCTATATGCTACAATGATATTGATTTCATTCTCATAAGGATTTGTAGTGTCATACCGATTTCGGTCTCATAACGATTTCCTTACTTCTATCGATTTATTTTCATAACGACTTGATAAGTGAGAACACGATTTGCTTTCACAATGATTCTGTTTCTCATAATGATTTGATAAGTGAGAACAACGATTTGCTCTCACAACGATTCTGTTTCCATAACGATTTGATAAGTGAGAACAACGATTTGCTCTCACAACGATTCTGTTTCTCATAACGATTTGATAAGTGAGAACAACGATTTACTCTCACAACGATTCAGTTTCTCATAACGATTTGAAAAGTGAGAACAACGATTGCTCTCACAACGATACAGTTTTTACAATGATTTGATAAGTGAGAACAACGATTTGCTCTCACAATGATTTATCTTTCATACGATTCGACAAGTTACAACAACGACTTGGTCATTATAACGACTCGATAAGTTACATAACGATTTGCTTGCTGTAACGATTCGATAAGTCACAACACGACTAGTCTGTGTAACGATTCGATAAAACAAATAACGATTTGATCACTACATCGACTCGATAAGTAGACAACGATTTGGTTATAACGACTTGTTCATAATGATTTGATTATACTCTCATAACAATTTGTCTCTACAACGATTTGGTTATGATTGTATAACGATTTATGTTCACATCGATTTACTTATACATGTGCAACGATTTACATGAACATCGACTCATTCACACAACGATTTCATAAGTCGTACTTACACGATTTCATGAGCTATAACGACTTGATATTTAAACATATTTCAAATATTTTGAATGTCAAAGTCTTCCCTCGCTTTTCTCTGATATCCATGCATTTATTATGACTGAACATTTCACTGCACAATGCATGCTCAGATATCTTCTACTCCTATGCTTATATTGAAAACATCTTTTTAGAAAGCAAAATGGCATTTCTATTTTGATATATATTCGTTCTAACGTTGACTGACAACAAGAGACAGCGTAGCTGTCTATCATTCAGCATTTATTGTGTGCAGGTCTCTGACAGCACAACCATCTACACGTTGGACATAATAAAAGATAAAGGATATCGAGAAGGATCTTCTCTTTGCATGCATGGAACATAAAGGACCGTTGATTGGAAGCTCTACAATACCATGTAGTCTAACGTATATCAGAGCATAGAGACAACAGACATATCAACGGCTACTTCCTCAGAGAATATATATATTATTATATTGAAGTCTGAAACTCTTGGAGACATAACTTTTTGGGAGATACAATCTTTCACGCAAAAGAGTCTTAATAGAAGAGAGATTTTCATTCCACTCTTGTGTAGCTCTCTTGCTCTCAGCGTTCTTGTTTAAATTCCTTGGAAGCACCTTTTGAGTTCTGAGAGAATTCTTCCATTGTAGATCTTTCTCTCTCAGTCTTGCTTCAGATCAAGCATTATTCTATGAGCTTGGTCTAGGGGTTGTCTTCTCCTTAACACTTTTCAGTGTTGCTCCTCTTCGTGTTGAGAAGAAAGACCTGTTGGTAACAGGTGGTTTTTATTCCCTTCGTGTTGAAGGAAGACCTGGGTTTCAGGGTGTTGTATTCCTCTTCGGTTGTGAAGAGAAGGCCAGCTGCGGCTGGATGTGTAAGTCCTTGAGGGAGACTGTACCCTTAGGTAGTGGAATCCTGAGTTGTTGCTCAGGGACTGGACGTAGACTCCTGTGGAGAGGAGGTCCGAACCAGGATAAAATCCTTGTGTAGTGTGATTGGTGTTTTTCTTTACTACTAACACTAATAGTCAAATGTAGTGTTTTGTGTGAACGTTTTTGTTGACAGGTTTAGATAATCAAAGTTTAAGAATCCCATTCCCCCCCTCTGGCGTGCTGCTAGCTGGGCAACAAGTGGTATCAAAGCTAGTCTCTTCGACAAAGAAGATCCAACGATCTGAAGAAAAGTTTAATGGCAGCTCAAGGGAGTATTGAAGGTCAGTCAGTAAACCGACCCCCTCTATTTGCTGGTGAGGACTTATACCTACTGGAAGACCAGGATGGAGTACTTCCTACAAGGATTCGATTTTCAAATATGGTCCATCATAGAAGAAGGCGTTTAGTTGTTCTAAACAATAAACAAAACTGGACAGAAGATGATAGAAAGAAGATCTCTCTCAACTGCAAAGCTAAGAGCATATTATGCTGCGTACTTAGCAAGAAAGAGTTTAATAGAGTTCCACCGCCTGCAAATCAGTGATGGAAATGTGGGAGAAGCTTAGAATTACGTACGAAGGCACAAATAAAGTAAAGAGACCAGAATAGACATTCTGGTGACACAGTACGAGATGTTCAGATGCAGCCAGGAGAGTCAATAACTCAGATTTCCCAGATATTACAGACATCACAAACGGCTGGCGGTCTTGGAAAAAGCTACGAAATGGGAGATATGGTCAGAAGATCTTAAGATCCCTACCAGCCTCGTGGACTCCTAAGTGACAGCAATAGAAGAGGCAAATGACCTAAAGATAATGTCACTAGAGAAACTCATTGGGTCACTCATGGCTCATGAGATCAACATGGAGAGGCTCGGAGAATCCTCAAGCAGGAAAAAGCACAGCAATACTCTGAAGGCCACAGAAGTAGCTCTGACGAAGATCTAGGATGAAGTCAGCATGAAGACGTGAGGTTATGAGAAGAAGCACTTCTATCTAGAAGATTACAACGCATACTTGCGAAGAAAGTACCAATCTGGAGGAGATACTTCAAGAAGAACAAGACTTCAAGAAGGGCGAAGGCAAAGACATAAAGAGAGCTGAGCCTATCTGCTATGAGTGCAAGAAGTTGGGACACATCAAGGCCGAGTGTCCAACTAAGAAGACTGCAAGAGACGTGAGAAAGTAAAGATTCAGAATAAGAAAAGATTCAACTAGAAAATTTCAAAATCTAAGAAGGCCATGGAAGCAGCTTGGGACAACAACAGCGACTCAGACAGTGTCAAGTTCAAGCGAAGAAGAAGAAGAAAAGGCCAACTTGGCCTTCATGGCAAATGTCGAGAAAAGGTAACCTCTGACTCCTCTTTACTTCTTGTAACGAATCTGAATCTGATAGCTTAGAAATGCATTTAATGAGTTATACAGTAATTATAAATACGTATGTAAATTATTAAAGTTAGCAAGAAAAATCAGCATGCTTAAAAAATACTAATTCAGATCTAAAATATGAAAATGAGCAACTGAAAAGCAAGTTACCAAACTTAAAAGAAAACGAACTATTGTGTGAAGATTTGAAAAGTAAAAATGAACAAATAACAAGACAACAGGAAAACCAGGAAACAGTAAGTAAATTAAATCAAGAATTAACACCTAACAGAAGAAATTGAAAAAATTATCCAGTGCGTTAGAAAATTTACAAATGGAAAAAACATTAATACTAAAAGAGCTAGAAGATCAGGAAAGAAGAAATATGGCTTAAGATACACCCCTCCTGTAATGAAGAAACAGTAGTACATCCTAAAATATATTCACCCTAAATTTGTAAGCCGAACAAGACATTGCATATAAGTCAAACTTTAATATATTCCAACTGAAAAATAAGTAAATATCTTGTTGTAGCCACTGCAACAATTAGGTTGTCACGACGCCCCGTATTAGCAGCAAGCGGAATAATACCGGGGAACGTGATCGATACAAATAGACGTTCACAGTTGATAACGCATAGTCACAATTGAACAGAAGAACACTTCGAGATATAATATTGTCCCAAAGTATACTTATTTCCATTCCATTCATCTAGTTACAACCTTACATAGAAACCAACTAAAGGTTCGTTAATCAACAAAAATGTCCTCCTGTTGGGGTGTTGATTCACATTCTAAGTGATAAATGATAATCAAACAATGTTTTTATGATGAAGAGTTGAATTGAGGTTTCATACATGTCACTTAACATGATACAATATTTGGTTATCTATGTCTTCATTATACCTAACTATATATGTTTTATCATGTAGGTACAAGTGCATATAACCAAGCCTTCAAATTATGAGAAAATGATCACAAGTACAGTGTATACATGTACCTGTCGACAGACCCAAGGTATATGTCGACAGATGCCACAGTTGTGATCAGACAGAAAAGTACTGAGAGCACCTGTCGACAGATGCTCAGAAACCTGTCGACAGATGTCACAGACAGAAATGCCAGAGTTCTGTGTTTTGGCAAAACAGACCTTGTCTGTCGACAGATGGATGTCGCCTGTCGACAGATGCCACAGGCCAGAGCAACCTGAAGTCTGTCTATTGCAAATCTGTTGCAATCTGTCGACAGATACTCAGCACCTGTCGACAGACGCAGAGGATCTTCAAATACGGAAACCTTCCTTCATATCCAAGATTGTGTTTTCAAGTCCCACGACTCTCCACATGAAAACACAACTATATAAGCATCCTTTTGAAGAGAATCTCGTACAGAAGCAGCCACAACCAAAAACCCTAAAGCCAAGTCCAAGAGAAAAGAGTTGCTGCTGCTCTGCTTCAAGTCTGCAGTGCAGAGACCGAAAGATCCGTTGATCCTGCAGTACTGAAGATAGATCGTCGTGGATTCAACCTTCTCCATCAATCCAAAGCAGTCAAGTCGAAGTTTGAACTCCATCCAGACGTTCTCAGAAGAGTTCCACATCAGGATTTACTCCTATACTCTGAACTCTTCCTGTTTCATATTCTTATCAATCGTGTGTGTTTTGTGTGATTCAAGCGTCTCTTGTGCTTGAGATCACGTGGTGTGTTGTTCTGATCGTGGTATACATCAGAAAACACGTGTGTGTGTGAGTTGTAGTCACCGAACTCGCTCATAAGCAGTTTACTCTGTGTGTGTGTGTGTGCCGTGGACGTAGGATACACTGTTGTGTACTCCGAACCACGTAAATCTGCGTGTCTCGTGGTTTGATCGTTTCTACGATAGATGTTTGATAGACACGTTGCATATTCACACGCTAGATAGGTTTCTACATCATCTACACATAGTTTAGATCTTGATACTGTCTTGTTAATCTGTGCTTTACGAAAAGAACGTGATTATAGTTTTTAAGAGACAGTAATCTATTCACCCCCCTTCTAGATTACCATATTGGGAATTCCGCAACCCTTCAATTGGTATCAGAGCCGAGTTTCTCCGATTTATTGCTTTATCTATTTGATCTTACGATCAGGAGATTCACGGTCAAATGGAATCTACCAGGGGTATATGGCCGAGGGACACTCAGTGACCAGGCCACCCTTCTTTGATGGCACTGACTATCCCTATTGGAAAACCGCATGCAGGTGTTTCTACGAGCACAAACTTTGAATTGTGGAAGATAGTCAGAACAGGACCATATGGACTGCCTCAAGACGAAGATACATGGACCAAGGACCAGATTGCCAAAGGACCTCAACTGGAGCGCCCTCAATGATGCAGTGCGCGGTCCACCCAAAGGAGTATTCGAGAGTCTCCACATGCACCTCAGCTAAGGAGAGTGGGACAAGCTCGAGTTGATATATGAAGGTACGTCTGAGGTGAGAGAATCCAAGGTAAGCATGCTAGTCTCAGAATATGAAATGTTTAAGATGAACCGTGATGAGACAATTTCTGACATGTTTGCTAGATTCATGGTACTTATAATGGATTGAAAGGTCTTAAGAAGGAATACTCAGAGAGTGATTTGGTGAGGAAGATACTTCGGTCTCTTCCCTCTTGAACACCAAAGTCACCATCGAGGATTCCAAGAATCTTTCAACAATGAAAGTTGATGAATTGATTGGATCTCTCATGACTTATGAACTAAATGTAAAAAGAAAAGAAACTGAAGAGAATCCAAGGAAGTCATTGCCTTGAAGGCTTCCAACAAAGTATCTTCAGATTCCAAAAAGAGTGCCCAACAGGAGGTTCTGAGTCTGAAACCTCTACTGATAGTGAGAATGACGAAATGGCCATGCTCACTAGACAGTTTAAGAAGTTCCTAAAATTCAAAGAAGAGGTTCAGGAAACTCCAAACCTTTCCAAAAGGCACCAACAGGTTTGATTCTTCCAATAAAAAATTTGATGTTGTGTGCTATGAGTGCAAGAAGCAGGGACACATGAGAGGAGAGTGCCCCGAGCTCAAGAAGAAACTGAAAAAACAAGTTCGTCTTCAAGAAAGCCAAAGCAATGCTGGCTACATGGAGTGATGAAGACGATGACGATAAAAGTCAAGCTACCTCAGGAGATGACGAGATTCACTGTCTCATGGCAAGGAGTGATGACTCCTCTGAGGTAAATTCTTCCTTTGAATCATTTTCTACTACTGAATGGGAAGAAGCTTACACTGTCCTTTTTGAAAAATTCTGTCAATTGAAATCAGAAAACAAAGCACTCAAGAAGAAAGTTAATTCCCTTGTTCATGAAACGGATAATAATGATCAAATTGAATCTCTGAATAAGGTAATTGACATGATGAAAATAGATGAACAAACACACAGTGAAGAGATGGATAGCATGAAAATTAAGCTTCAAGAAGTTCAAAAAGAGAAGGATGATCTAATGAACTCTCTTGAAACTCTAAACAGTGATCATGCTAATCTAAAAGAGAAATTGGAAAAAGCTGAAAAGGAGTTAAAAGGCAAATCAAAGGATCTATCTAGTTTTGTTAAGAGCAAACAGAATCTAGATGCAATCTTAGGATCCAATGTGTTTGTTGCTAGACATGGGATTGGGTTTCAAAATCCTAAGCCAAAGGAAATTGGTAAAAATTTGTTGACTGATTTCATTGATCCTACCCAAGTTCTAGCAATCAAAATCCCTCAAGAAAAGGAAAAATCAATCCAAGGGTAAAAACCAGGAACCTAAGGCTACCAAATTTGTTCCAACTAAGCTTAAGGAGTTTGCTACTAACCCCAAACAGGATGTCCCAAGGAAAACAGCAAGTCCCTAAAGCTAAGTTCACTAGGCAACAAAAGATAAGATGCCTATGCATGCTCCTAAGAATCCAAAGCCCACTGTTGTTCATAAGCCATCATCATGTAAAATCTGTAAAAAGATTGGGCACAATGAAAAACAATGCTGGAACAATCCAATAAAACAGAAAATCAAACAAATTTGGATTCCAAAGCATTTACTGTTTGGCATGAATGATAAAATGGCACCCAAAGTAATTTGGGTACCAAAACCTCTTGTCTAATCCACATGTGCAGGAATGCCTAGCAGCTCACAATCAAAACAAATGGTACCTGGATAGTGGCTGCTCGAGGCATATGACGGGCGATAAAGAAAAATTCAGTTTGCTCGTGGAAAAAGACGGAGGTCACGTTGTCTTTGGAGGTAACAACAAAGGCCAGATCATCGGCTCAGGTAAGGTTGGTAAGTTTGCCTCCAACTCAATAGATAATGTACTATTAGTTGATGGTCTTCATCACAATTTGCTTAGCATAAGTCAATTGTGTGATAAGGGCCATAAAATTGTTTTTGAATCAGATTCATGTCAAATCCTTGATAAGAAACAGGAAGTCTCAAATTTCTGGAAAAAGAATGAATAACATCTACATGGTTGATTTAGATGATCCAGAAAATAATGATTTGTGTCTTGTAGCAAATAAACAGGATGAGCTTACATTGTGGCATCGTAGGCTTGGTCATGCGAGTTACAATGTTTTGCACAAGATCATGAGGCTCAAACTTGTAAGTGGACTTCCTGAAATCCCATTCAATAAAATGAAAATTTCTGTGATGCATGTGCACAGGGAAACAGACCCGAAAATCCTTCAAATCGAAAGCACCGGTAAGTACTTCCAAAGCTTATGAATTGTTGCACATGGACCTATTTGGACCTACTAGAACACTGAGTCTCAATGGCAAACGGTATGGATTTGTCATTGTAGATGACTTTTCTAGGTTCACTTGGGTGAAATTTCTGGCTCATAAGAATGATGCAATTACTGTTTTTGAAGAATTCTTCAATAAAATTGAGCATGGAAATGTCCACAAGATATGCTCCATTCGCACTGATCACGGGGGAGAATTTGACAACAACTCCTTCACTGATTTCTGCAGGAACCAAGGAATATCACACTTGTTCTCCTCCCCAAGAACTCCAGAACAAAACGGGGTTGTGGAGAGGAAGAATAGAACCTTGGTGGAGATGGCTCGTACGCTTCTGGTCGAAAATCAACTTGCAAGAACCTTTTGGGCAGAAGCGGTAAACACGTCATGCTACATTCTTAATCGAGCCATGGTAAGACCGGTATTCAAGAAAACTCCCTATGAGCTTCTGAAAGGTAAAAACCATCCCTTGGATACTTCAGAGTTTTTGGTTCAAAGGTGTTCATACATAACAATGATAAAACTGATTTGGACAAATTTGAAGCCAAAAGCGACAAAGGTATTTTTCTTGGATACTCAGAACACTCTAGAGCTTATAGAGTGTTTAATCTTAAACAGGAAAAGTGGAAGAAACTCCACATGTTTATTTGATGAATCTCAAACCAAATCTGACAGTTCTAATCCTTACAGGTTTCAAGATGACACTGAAGATACAACATATGAAGAACTGCAAAGCAAACCACATACAATCTCTAAGTCAGTTCCAAAAATAAAAGTGGCTATCTACGCAGGTACAATGATGAAGATGACGGACTTCTGTTCAGAAATGGAAATGAAGTACCTGCACAAGATCCACAACATGAGGATGAACCACAACATGAAAGTCCTCCAGCCACCCCTCCTCCAGAACAGTCTTCTGAAGTGCAAGATCAACCCGGTTCTTCAACAATCACAAATGTGAGGTACTCTAAAGCACATCCACTTGAGAATGTCATAGGTAACATAAATGATTCAGTTCAAACTCGGTCTCAAGCTAATCAAATAGTTGAACAGGATCATTTAGCCTTTGTCTCTCAAGTGGAGCCTAAAAATGTTGAAGAAGCCTTGAAAGAAAACTCATGGATTGATGCTATGCATGAGGAGCTAGGCCAATTTCAAAGAAATAATGTCTGGAGTTTAGTTCCTAGAACCCCCGAAATTTCTGTAATTGGGACAAGATGGGTCTTTAGGAATAAACTAAATGAAGAGGGAAAGGTGGTGAGAAACAAGGCTAGACTGGTTGCAAAGGTTATAATCAGGAATTTGGTGTGGATTTTGAAGAATCTTTTGCACCTGTAGCTAGACTAGAAGCAGTCAGAATCTTGTTAGCTTATGCATGTTCAAACAAGTTCAAACTATATCAAATGGATGTTAAAACTGCTTTCTTAAATGGCTACATCAAAGAGGAATTTATGTCTCTCAACCACCTGGCTTTGAACTTCATGACAAACCAAACCATGTATATAAATTGCACAAGGCTCTCTATGGTTTGAAACAGGCACCCCGAGCTTGGTACGACAGGCTAAGCCAATTTCTGGTAAGCAAAAACTACTCACGAGGTAGGTAGACCAAACTCTCTTTACAAAGAAAGTTCGCACACACATCATTGTTGTTCAAGTGTATGTGGACGACATAATCTTTGGTTCTACTAACCCTTCACTGTGTGAAGAATTCTCACATCACATGCACAGTGAATTTGAGATGAGTTTAATGGGGGAGCTCCAATTTTTTCTTGGTCTGCAGGTCAGCAAATGGAAGATGGCTTCTTCATAAACCAAGAAAAATATGTCAAAGAGCTTCTCAAGAGATTTCAGTTTGAAACTGCAAAACCTGCCTCAACACCGATGAGCACAAGCATTAAGCTAGAAAGTGATGAGAAAGGTAAACCGGTAGATGCTAAACACTTCCGAGGTATGATTGGCTCACTTCTCTATCTTACTGCAAGTAGACCTGACATACAATTCAGTGTTTGCCTCTGTGCTAGATATCAATCTAGTCCAAAGGAAAGCCACCTAATTGCAGTTAAGAGAATATTCAGGTATCTCTCAGTACACATGACATGGGTCTTTGTA
Source organism: Colocasia esculenta (assembly GCA_014218235.1). NCBI lineage: Eukaryota > Viridiplantae > Streptophyta > Magnoliopsida > Alismatales > Araceae > Colocasia > Colocasia esculenta. Next base: position 17,981 of record JACBKR010000695.1, read on the forward strand.
TCCAGCAGGAAGTAGCTTTAACTTAATCTCATATTCTGATGCTGACTATGCTGGATGTAAAATTGACAGGAAGAGCACTAGTGGCTATTGCCAGATGCTTGGTGGTTGCATGGTTTTCGTGGGCATCCAAGAAGCAACATTCGGTTGCACTCTCCACTGCAGAGGCAGAATATGTTGCTGCAAGGAGTTGTGCAACACAAGTGTTGTGGATAAAAAGTCAGTTGTGTGACTACGACATTGACCTTGGATGCACACCAATCCTATGTGACAACACTAGTGCAATCAATTTATCAAAAAATCCCATTCAACACTCTAGGACAAAACACATAGAAATTCGTCATCACTTCTTGAGAGATGAGGTAGCCAATAGAAATTTGGAAATTAGCTTCATACCAACAGAACAACAACTAGCTGATATCTTTACAAACCATTGGCTGAGGATAGGTTCACATCCCTTAGAAGAAATTAGGCTTATGTAAAATTCAGTGACACAAATCCCAAGTCCTTGATGAATGTTCCTTGTGAGCAACAACTATGGGTATATCAAATGGTGATTTGTGGAAAAACAAGTTCGGCTTGTTTGGAAACTTTCATTATGCGTGAGAAAATATTCTCCGCCAAGTACCCGTAGTTGGAGCCCATGCAGGGACATCCATGTTGGATAAAGGGTAACTTTCTTTTCATTAGCCAAATTACTAAAAAAAAACAAAAAAAAAATCATATCTAAAAATTTACCAAATAGTCTTAATTCCATGAATGGTCTGCTGAATACATGTGTGCATATCTTGCTTGAATTGAATTGCATTGCTTAATTTTTGAGTCTTCTCATGAGCACACATTATGGGGGAGCTAGTTCAAAAGATGGGTGTTATTGTGAAGGAAATCATTTCACATTGCTGTTCATTAACTCCTTCACATGGGATGATCTTTTCACATTTCCTTCTTTTTCTAAATTGGCCTTCAACAAGGATCTGTCGACAGCCCCTTTCTTCCCTGTCGACAGATAGGCATCCACAGACCACAGGTTCTGAACTCTGTGTGCATCTGTCGACAGTCGACCATGCATCTGTCGACAGATTTCACAGGTTTTCGTTCTACCCGCACAGCCTCCAATCTGTCTGTGTCTAGCTGTCGACAGACACACCTTCGCCTGTCGACAGATAACACAGTTTCCACCTAGCTGAACACCCATTATCTGTCTGAGTGTACCTGTCGACAAGCTCAACCTTGCTGTCGACAGACACATTTCTTCTTGGAATTTCAAGCCTATTCAATCCAAAACTCTATGAGCTGGTTTCTTTAAAATCTAAGGTGTTTATATGATGTTATAACATATATGATCACATCATGTGCATAAGATATTAAAGCAATTTTCAACAATCTTGTGATTTTACATAATACTCAAGTTAAGTCTAGGTTCCATCATTCTGGAAACATTTCACTATTACAAAAACTTAACACCTAACTCTTCTTCATACTCTACATGTAGGCAAACATGATTCTCTTTTGAACGGTATTATGATCACTGAGTTTAATGTCTACAATTGATGGATAATCAATCATAATATTGCTCTTGGGCTATTAAACAATACTTGGAGAAAGCTACCTATTTCTAAACAATTTCATTCCATTAGATTCAAATAAATTAAATCTGGAAAAATGCAGAGCAATGATGAGTTCTTGCTAAGTAACCGGGGAGTGGGCATCACAAATGTTTGCCCTCGCGTCAAAAGGCTTCGTCAACTCTGTACAACGGTATGATGGATACTTTCACTGAAAACTGGGGGTACGGGCACGTATAATGTCTACCCTCATGTTCAAAGGTGTGAAGTTCTCTTAATTACCTCTTTTTCCCTTTGCATTAAAGAATGGCAAATACCGAAAAGCTGAAATAGTGTGAAGCCTCCACTGAGTGCTAATTCCCATGGGCCATTGCTGTTTTTGAATGTCTTGGCATTTAGATATTTCTCTCCTTGATCATTTGAACCTCAATTATGAGGATTGTGTTGTCCTACACTCCAATTAACAACGAGAAGAGTAAAAGTGTTTTCTTTTCATCTAAGTGACTGTTTTCTTCATGCTTCAACTTAAGACTAATTCAGTATTATGTTTGAACCATTAAGATAGTTGAAGTGGCTTTTCATCTATATGAATATGATAGGTTCTTATATATGTATTTTTCATCTATTCACCTTAGGTAATCTGTTAAAAACCTTGCTCAAGAGTTCCTTTCAAATTACACACAAAATCCAACAAAATGAAAATCTGCTAAAGGGCACTCCCTTTCAACTCACTGCTAATCTTTTTAGCACTGCCCTCCAGATACCCACACCGGGGCGGATATTATTGATCATCATCCAGAAGCCTCTGTCTACTATCCCTCTTCCTCTTCAACCCTATGATCCCCAAGGAGATTGCTAAGCTCAATGCCAACACTTTCCCTCCCCTCAACCGCATGATTCACCAGATCTTCACCACTTGCATTGCGCCTAAGCATGGCAGTCCGTGAACTTGTCACCAATGTTCACAAATCATTGTTCACCTTCTTCCTTAATTGTGAACCCATCAATCTTCCTCACTGATGCTTCGCTTATCACAGTGCTTCTACCAACCAGGCGATCCATGCCCTTTGCTTGCCAAATTACTTCTCTTTGAAGTTTATTAGCATTCCCATTCCAGAAGTGAGTGTGTCTCACTAAACTCCTCCCGCAGCAGCTTTGATATCACTGCCGCCTCACGCATGGGATATAAGCTAGTGGATGGGGTCGTCACCCGGGATCTCAGGGTAAGGCACCTGCTGCTGCCGAGGATGAAGACTACATTGGGGATGACGCTCAAGCTGATGATGAGAAGATGCTGAAGATAATGATGAAGACTCCCAGTCAGAGCCACTAGATGCTCCGGGAGATGCTGATGCTGATGGTGATGTAGCTGCCCGCCCTCCATAAGGGACTTGCTAGGACAGCTACAGGTGCAGATGACACATGGAAACACGCAGATGATACAAGCTTTGAGAGGCTGAATGCAAGAATGGATACATTGAAACACCGCCTTGACAGACTAGCCACCGAGCGTCATGCCACTCATCCAGCTCCTGAAGATGATGCTGCATAGATAGATTTGATGTCTAGGAGTGGATCATTTGATGTATTTTCCTTTCAGTCTGAGTCATGTCCTTTCTATCTTTTGTTACTTCCTGTATTTTCTCCTTCACTGTATGTTATTTCAGTCACACTTTTGTCATGTGAATGCTTCACTTTTCAATGAATGAAATCACATGTTCTGTGCAACTCTCCAAGTGTGTGATTATTGACTATAATTTTGATGTTGTCAAAAGGGGGAGAAGAAACCTCAATTTCATGAGCATTAATTGAATAATTTTGTCATCATCAAAAGGGGGAGAATGTTGGGTGAATTCACATTCTAAGTGATAAATGATAATCAAACAATGTTTTTAATGATGAATGAGTTGAATTGAGGTTTCATACATGTCACTTAACATGATACAATATTTGGTTATCTATGTCTTCATTATACCTAACTATACATGTTTTATCATGTAGGTACAAGTGCATATAACCAAGCCTTCTCAAATTATGAGAAAATGATCACAAGTACAGTGTATACATGTACCTGTCGACAGACCCAAAGGTATATGTCGACAGATGCCACAGTTGTGATCAGACAGAAAAGTACTGAGAGCACCTGTCGACAGATGCTCAGAAACCTGTCGACAGATGTCACAGACAGAAATATCAGAGTTCTGTGTTTTGGCAAAACAGACCTTGTCTGTCGACAAATGGATGTCGCCTGTCGACAGATGCCACAGGCCAGAGCAACCTGAAGTCTGTCTATTGCAAATCTGTTGCAATCTGTCGACAGATACTCAGCACCTGTCGACAGACGCAGAGGATCTTCAAATACGGAAACCTTCCTTCATATCCAGATTGTGTTTTCAAGTCCCACGACTCTCCACATGAAACACAACTATATAAGCATCCTTTTGAAGAGAATCTCGTACAGAAGAAGCCACAACCAAAAACCCTAAAGCCAAGTCGAAGAGAAAAGAGTTGATGTTGCTCTGCTTCAAGTCTGCAGTGCAGAGACCGAAAGATCCGTTGATCCTGCAGTACTGAAGATAGATCGTCGTGGATTCAACCTTCTCCATCAATCCAAAGCAGTCAAGTCGAAGTTTGAACTCCATCCAGACGTTCTCAGAAGAGTTCCACATCAGGATTTACTCCTATACTCTGAACTCTTCCTGTTTCATAATTCTTATCAACCGTGTGTGTGTTTGTGTGATTCAAGCGTCTCTTGTGCTTGAGATCACGTGTGTGTGTTGTTCTGATCGTGGGTATACATCAGAAAACACGTGTGTGTGTGAGTTGTAGTCACCGAACTCGCTCATAAGCAGTTTACTCTGTGTGTGTGTGTGCCGTGGACGTAGGATACACTGTTGTGTACTCCGAACCACGTAAATCTGCGTGTCTCGTGGTTTGATCGTTTCTACGATAGATGCTTGATAGACACGTTGCATATTCACACGCTAGATAGGTTTCTACATCATCTACACACAGTTTAGATCTTGATACTGTCTTGTCAATCTGTGCTTTACGAAAAGAACGTGATTATAGTTTTTAAGAGACAGTAATCTATTCAACCCCCCTTCTAGATTACCATATTGGGATTCCGCAACCCTTCACTCCATCACATAGACTACTCAAATATCTACTCCTAACTGTCACTACATATTGGCGGGTGCTCATCACTCTTGCCCTGTCCCATCGGACTCCACTGGTTCCTCATCACTACCTGAAAAAGGCAGAATGAAAGGGTGAGCGAACTAGCTCAGTAGGATTTACATCTCAATATTGTGCGGGCACTAATATACAGATTAACATTTTATATAGGCAGATATGCACATGAATATGATGACAATGCATGCTTTTCTAACAAGTTGAACAGAGGAATAGAACGGATGAACATATCAAATCAAATATCGAATTGCATATACACTGGACAGATATTTCAAGAGTAGAATCGTATCGAATGAGATTGGCGATATTCACAGATATCTGTATTCACATGAACAGACGTATCTATCAAATCTTATCATATCAGATCAAATCAAACTTATCATATCAAACGAAGACACATTTCCAATATCTTTCTTATTCGTTGTGCTATGCCAAGCACCAGAAGTCCATACTCCCGCCGTTAATAAGTACGTTGGGCGCTCCTCCCCAGGACTGGACCAGCCCCTTTTGCACAGGCATTGTCAAATGGACCGAAGTCCCATATTGTGCCGAACAAACATATTCATATTATGGCCACAGAGTTTCAATTACAAGCTCATAGTAAAAGGAACAAGATCATAGAGTCAAAGTATGGCAATTAGCTCAAGAGAACAAAGGCAGTATAATGACGTATCATGTTTCATAATCCATTAATGTCTTAACATGAGGATGTTTTAAAGACAGATCGTATGCAGGACATGTGCTTTCTATCTCCAGGGTACTTCATGGTACAACCAGCTCGGCCTCTGTGTGGAAATTCATAGAGAGCGGAGACTTACGGAGGTCTTAAGGAAAAGATCGCTAGCCTACCAATTCAGAATAACCTGGCAGAGAGCTCCCAATTCCCCAGAAGGGTGTGCCTAGTCGTACAAATGTGTAAGTGATGAGTCACAGATCTTTCCTAGCATGTATGCATATGGACAAATAATTAATTGAACACCGGAAAGCATGTAACTATTGAAACTCATATGCAAATCATGACATTAACTCCACTAACAAGTCCATACTAACAGGTATTCATCTCCACATTCATATCATATTCTTATCATATCAGTTGACAATAGGAAAGATCACCAGATAATCCAATGAACATAAGGACAGTCACAATTACACATTAGAATCATATTCGTATCATTACCATTTTTATTCAATGGGTTGATTTCTTTTAGGTCCATGCATACTATATAACATCATGCACATGCTAATAGACACCATGCAATGATCAGACCCAAGACATGCAATATTTTTGCAAAGGTAGTGTCGACACACCCCTTACTGGTGTCGACACAATGCTTCAAACACAAGGCAAAATAATGAAGAACTGGTCAAGTAGTGTCGACACTAGATCAAGTAGTGTCGACACTAGAGACAGCTCCCAGAAAACCCAGTCAACAGGTCTAGACAGTGTGTCGACACTAGATCAAGTAGTGTCGACACTAGAGACCCTCCCAGAAAACCTTCTGGCCAATTTGGGACAGTGTGTCGACACTAGATCAACTAGTGTCGACACTAGAGACCTTCCCAGAACACCTTTTTGGCTGATTTGGGACAGTGTGTCGACACTAGATCAACTAGTGTCGACACTAGAGGCCCTCCTAGAAAAAACATATAGGTCAAGTGTAACCCGAAAACACATCTCATGCCGATTTACTGACCCTGCTTATAACTCTCTAACGAATGACATTAGACAAAACATTCAACACGAAATATGAGGACAACTAGTAGAAGAACTTTGATGTTGGGGGTTTAATCTAATTCAGTCTCGAATCCCAAGAACATATAAAGAACATAAAGCTAAGTGCAGCCCGAAATCGCATTATCATACAGCAACTCTCTTGCCACGCTTATACTCTCTAACGAAGACTTTTGACAAATGTCCAACATAAAAGATGATCGTGACTACAAGTAGAAGAACTTTCATGAAGGAATTTAGTCTAATTCAATCTCGAATCACGTGCATAATAAGAAGAATGGGAAAAGCTCTAACTGTGCGTGACTTAGGGAAAACTACGAATACACAATGTGTATTCCATGAAAATTAGTCAAACCAAGTGAAAATGAACCTAGACTCCAAGCTCTACATGATGGTGTTGGTTTTCTTTAATCTTGGCCCGAGAACACCTACCTTGAATGCTATGAACTCTCTACATGTAGCAACCTGAATTTTTGTGAAAAATAAAATTTAAATAAAGAATTAAAACCTAGCTAAATGGATATTTAAATAGAGCATTAAATAAAACCCATTAAATGGAAATGAGTAATGGGCTTTGCTTAATGGATCTTCTAGATTTATTGGGTCAAATATGATTTAAAATGGAAAATAATAGGAAAATACCCTAAATTCGTACTAAAGTATTACTTAAATAGAAAGAGTTATTTAATACATTTAATAGCTAGTTTGAGTCATATAGGATTCCTAAACCTAACTATATGAGTTAGTACGAATTGGATCTTTTCCAAGTCTAAATAGAGATTGGAAAGCAAGGAAGGAAGGTAGGAGTAAGGAAATTTCGTAATTTAAGAGGAATTAGAGTAGTAGTAGGAATAGAAATACATACTTGCATAAATACACCTCTTAAACTCTCTTGGGCAACCCTAGCTCGTTGCCAAGAGTTGCTGAACGTGGAGAGGAGGCTAAGGAGGAGAGGATTCGTGGAGAAAGAGAGCTTGAAGCTTCTTCCCTTGTTCTTCAAGTTCTAGCCCTAGAAGACAAATCGAGTCAAAGGTAGGCATTCTCACAAGCATAAATCATGAAACTTTTTCTGTAGGTTCTTCCTACTCTCTTGAACGAAACCCCCAAGTTTCATATTTTTTCATCCATCTTATCTTTTGTTCTTAATTTCTGATTTCTGCAAACATGATAACCCCGAGACATCATGTTAAATCCATATCTCCTTGTATACTTAATCCATGCTATGAAATTTTTATTGTAATACTTGATCTTGTTAGGGATCTTTCGACCCGAAAGCCCTAATTTTTGTTGAGCATGTACTCGATTTAGATCCATCTTGCTCCCTATGTCATGTTCTATATTACTCTTTCTGTGTTCTTCTCAACCATGTTCAACCATACCTCTCTCGAATCCCTATTTACTGGAAGTACCCTCGCATGTCTAGTTTCATTTTCCACTGATTCATGAGTTTTCATCGTGTAATTAGTTATAAGTTATGAATTTCTGAACAACCCTGTATAAAAGTTGAAATCCTGGTCCGCATGGTCGCATTGTCTGGTCTGACTCTGTCAGAGTCAGGCGCAGACAACCAGAAGGCGACACTCGACATGTCCTTCCTGGGTCCGAATACGACTGGCTCCTTTCTGGGGTCGCGCACGCGACAGGGTCGACGCGAGGGTTGGGTGTGCCCATTCCCAATACCCTATTTGCAAGCCCTGTCGCGACCCTACAGACCCTGTCGCGTTCTGCCTGGCACATGTCGCCACCCTTACAACCCTATGTCGCCTTCACAGGTTTTTGATGAAAACCCATAAAAAAATAAAATAAAATATTATGTCGCCACCCTTACACCCTATGTCGCCTTTTACAGTTATACCCTCAGTAAAACCTTGCCTAAAAATGGAGCAATATTGAATAATTTTAAATACATCTTCACGACTTATTTCTATCTATGATTTCTCTTACACATGCCCACACATGAACATCCATATATGACTGAAATCTTGCAGAAAATATCTCATAATGTATTTGGTAATTTATTGAATAAAGTACATTAATTGCCCTATTTTAAAGGACTGTATTTATTTCTCGCGTTGTTTATGTCCGATATCGACGCTCCACTGTCCTAGAATTCCTCTAGCACGTCGAGCACCTGTTTTATATACTCTCTTTGCTTGGCTTGTGTGAACTCTCCGTCGGATACTCCTTTCGTCGGACTAGTGAACTCTTGCACAAGGCCTTCGTAAGTCTCCTCTGATCATGGATTCCCACATGGTCGACGAGCCGGTGTACCCTAAACCCTATGATACCCTTTAGGGATCAATATGATCCAAACGGCTATTAGAAGTTCGCTCTTACCTTGAATCACGTCGAACCTCTGGACTTGTGCATAACATGGCCAGTGGGAAGATCGTGAATTCCACCTGACTGCCAATACGGCGTGCGCGTGTTGTGCAACTGTTACTATCGCCTATTTCTCGTCGCATTACGTGCAATGTCCACTAGCTCTCATCTGTACTCTACTTGCTCGCTATTCACGTTCACTCTGCTTTCTCGTCTATTCATCTAGTGCTCTCATCTACTTCTTGGTACTCTATATTGGCCATTGACTGATTGTCTAAAGATAAACAATATAACCAATGCTTGGCAATATATAAAGGGCCCGATCTGGTCCTGGGATGTGCGCCCGAAAGTGCTAGTGCCCATGGGAGTTAAATGATCAGAGTGTTTGGCATTACACTCAAGTGCTATCTTCGGACTATCTATATGACAATCAAAACCACAAAACGTGCTATACTCTCTCGATGTCTAGAATGACAAACAAGTGCTATATTCGTCGTGCTATTACTATACTTGTGCTAGTTGTGCTATGGCCATCCTGCTATCGTATTATACTCGATACTTGTGCTACTTTGGAAACTATACTCGCTCTCGTGCTATTGTGCTATCTCTTGCTATATTTGACTCTCTTGTACCTGCTATCTTTAGATACTCTGCCATTAAATATATTAATTAATTAAAGCCTGCTTGAGCCTAAGATTTAAGTCCTACTGGGCGTTATCGCTCACCCTACGTTATTTGATGTTGTGTTCTCAGGTGAGACCGAGGATGACATATACACTCACGAGGAAGGGAATGACCAGAGTGAAGCCAGGAGTACCCTCGAGTCATTATGTTATCTTAGAGTTGTAGTTAGTTATTTCCTTTTATTGAATGTAATTGGGCCCTATAGATTGGCTCTGATATTAGTGGTTGTAACTAGACATTTGAAAAGTTATTAATGAGAAAGATTTGATTTAGTATTATTCAATGTGCAATGGTTTGATGTCTAGTATTTGCTCTATACCCTTTTCTTGCAACTGCCTTCGCGCTCCGATATTCCGCATTGGGGCGTGACACTACAGATTCTGGGTTGATGCAGAGCGAGGTTGAGGAAGAGCACGTTTTCCCCAGCCGTCTCCCTCTTCCCCAGCGCTCCAAACTTGCTGCTCACGACCCCAACTTGTTGCTAAACCTTCCCCAAGAGTTTAAGGGCGAGTTCTTATAGATTTAGGGTGTATTTACAAGTCCTAACGGGACTAGGAAGGGGCTGCGAATTCTGTTTCCTACTTTCCAAGAAATCTGGGATTCTCTCACCCAAAGGGTGAGCAAAGGTTAGGAACCACCTCTTAGAGTTGGGTTCGGTTTTGACTTACCTTACATGACTAATCACTCTATTTTTAACCCTAAATGCCCTCCCTAATTATTGCATAATTACATACACGAATTTCTGGGTATTTTCTTGTCCCGTTTTTTTTTTATCCTTGGGCCAAATGTACTCCATTGGCCCAATCTTGTTAATGGGTCATTAATACATAATGTTGTAAGTCTCTACAACATGTTATTTAATTTATGGTTGGGTTATTTTTCCCGTGTTAACCATTTTTTCTCGATGTGTTTCCTCTCGTACGATAATGGTACGTAAGTTTTTATCGTTCCAATAATTACGGAATTTATTTATTCTCCTTAAATTCTAAATCACTAATTTCCGGGGTGTTACAAGGTCATATTAAAATAACATGTCCAACTAAACATAAAAGATGGATAATTAAGAAGAAAAATGATGATACTAACCAACCACGACCCAAAAGAACTTGGGTACCTAAAGTTTAGTGTTTCCATTACAGGAAAGCCTTCGAGCATCTAAGTGGAACCTGGACAGCGGGTGCTTAAGGCATATGTCTGGCAACAAGAAGTTGTTCTCTCTCCTAGAAGCCGAAGAAGGCACAGTGACATATGGTGATAATGGAAAAGGGATGTAATAGGTTGCGGATCAGTTGGAAGTCAAGGAAAAATCATTATTGAAGATGTACTTTGTGTAAAAGGACTCAAGCACAATCTTATCAGCATCAGCCAGCTATGTGACAAAGGGCATCAGATTAAGTTTCAAGAGTCAAAGTGCAGTATCATGAAAAATGGTGCAGTTGTGTTTGAAGCAAGCAGGGAAAAGAACTTGTATGTGCTTCATTTAAATGAGTTAAATGTCAGGACATATGTCTTACAGCAAACAAAGAGCAGTCAATTGAACTTTAACATAGAAGATTGGGCCACTGTAGCTTGGATGGGATCAGAAAACTAATCAAGAGAAATCTAGTAGAAGGTCTGCCCAAAGTAGGCACCAAAATGGAAGGGTTCTGTGAACCGTGTGCAAAAGGGAAACACACTAAATCATCTTTCAAATCAAAGTCAGTGACAACAACTCTAAACCCTTAGAACTTCTACATATGGATCTATTTGGGCCAATGAGGACCACAAGTCTTGGAGGAAAGAACTTTGGATTCGTCATAGTGGATGAATATTCCAGATTTACATGGGTATCTTTCTTGGAGCACAAGGATGACACATTTGATGGTTTTGTTAGCTTCAGCAAGAAAGTTCAGAAAGATAAGAAGTATAGCATTGTCAGCATTCGATCAGATCATGGAGGAGAGTTTCAGAATGAACGATTTGCAAAATTCTGTTGATGATCAAGGAATAGAACATAATTTCTCAACACCAAGGACACCTCAGCAATGGAGTGCTGAGAGGAAGAACTGTTGAACCACTCTCTATTGTTCTTATATTTTGGTGATAATAAAATTTATGATGTAACTTAAATTGAATATTTTGTTTCATCTGTGTCGCATCAATCCATAGCAAATGCTAAGTCTTCATTGATGCAATATTTGGCGCACTAAAATGATAAAATCGATGTTTAATCAATATACATCGATTTCTGTTTAAAGTGCCAAAGTATCAAGCGCCGCAACGATTTGTAAGAAGTCGATGCCATAACGACTTCATAAGTATTTGCAACGATTTCTTCTGTAAGCGCAAGAAGTCGATGCCATAACGACTTCATAAGTATTTGCAATGATTTCTTCTGTAAAGCGCAAGAAGTCGATGCCATAACGACTTCATAAGTATTTGCAACGATTCTTCTGTAAAGCGCAAGAAAGTTACGATGCCTTAACGATTCATAAGTGATCGCATCGATTTCTTCAGAAGATCATACGATTTGCTTGCATAACGATTCATAAAGTGAGGGCAACGATTTGTTAAGAAATCGATGCCATAAGGATTTCTTCTTTGAGCGCATTGATTTGATAAGAAGTCGTTCCCATAACGATTCCTTAAGTGACGTAATGATTTGCTAAGAATCGATACCATAACGATTCATAAGTGATCACATCGACTTGGGTCTCATAACGATTTGATATGTGAGCACAACGATTTGTTCTCACAACGATTTCTTCAGGAGATCATAACGACTCTTTTCATAACGATTTCATAAGTCATGCTCATAACGATTTCTTCATGGATTCTGATCAAACTCAGATTGCCTTTATATTTCAAATATGTTTGGCGCTTAAATGAAAAGTCAAATATCTTCTGACAAAAAGCTGCATGCATATTTCAGAGTCTTGTCAAAAAGATTTGACCTACTATTTTCAGTATGTTAGCAGAAGCACAGTACTATGCATCGTGTATCATAAACACTCTTTTATGCTAACACTTTCTTCTATGCGTACAGACTTCAAAGACATCAGAGTCTGATTAAGAAATGAAGAGAGATAAGCAACGGTCAGAACTCCAACGGATCCAAAACTCAAACGGCTATCTCTTCAACGGATCTGTTCAAAGCTGCTCATATAAAAGAAGGAGCACTGCTGAAGAACAAGGAGAGCCTTTTCCTGAACATCTTTTTGATAGAGTGTACATCCAGTGAGGAACCTCAACGACACATACACTCAAAGAAAGAGAGAAAGAGCCTGAGCCCAGCAGAAGCATTCAAGCTTTCAAGCATCTCAAGCGTCCAAGCATTCAAGCACTCTTGCTTTCTTTTCTCTCTTCTGTTTCTCTCCGAGCTCATTGTATATCTGGGGAGAGTCTGGGACTGTGAGCTTTACACAAGTGTTTATCTTGTAAAGCTTCAGTCTGATCTTTCTAAGAAAGATCTGTGTCCGGCTGTAGACTGTATACAGTTGATAACCCAGCTAGGGGTTTGTGTCTAGCTGAACCAAACTGGGGTTTGTACAGTTGATAGCCTAGCTAGGGGTTAGTGTCTAGCAGAACCGCACTGGGGTTTGTTCCAAGAGGTTGGCTTCTTGACCTGTAAGAGAAGTGGGCTGCCTTCTTGCCCGGGAAAGAGAAGAAGACCTGGTGGGGTATCCAGGGTGTTGTAGTGTCCTTGAAGGGGACTGTACCTTCGGTTAGTGAAATCCCAAGAGTTTGCTTGGGGACTGGACGTAGGACTTCCATGTGGGAGGGGCCGAACCAGGATAAATTTCCTGTGTCCTTTGTGTGATTGTTTATTGCTTCCGCACTGCACTCTTTATCACACTAAACTAACCAAACCTTCAAGTGTTAATTTCTGTGTCTAAGTTTCTATTTGCAGAAATCAGAAAATCTATTCACCCCCCCCCCCTAGGTTAGCTTGCTGCCGTACCAAAAGGGCCAACAAGTGGTATCAGAGCAGGTCTCTGAACCTCAAGAAGATCCAACGATCTTAGAGCAAAGATCCATGGCAGCTCAAGGATATGCTGAAGGCCAATCAGTCACCAGACCTCCATTCTTTGATGGAGAAGACTATCAATATTGGAAGATGAGAATGGAATGCTTCATTCGAGGCACAGATTTTGATCTGTGGCAGGTAATCGAGGTAGGTGATTATGTTATTGTTCCTATTCCAGGCACTACTGCAATTACAACAATAGATAAAAGTAAATTATCTTTAAACTTTAAGGCTAAAAACTATCTATGTTGTGCTCTATCTAAAAGAGAGTTCAGTAGAGTTTTGCATGCAAATCTGCTAAAGAAATATGGGATAAATGCAGATAACCTATGAAGGAACAGATAAAGTAAAACAAACTAGGATAGATATTCTTATCTCTCAATATGAGCAATTCAAAATGCTTCCAAATGAAAACATTACTACTATGTATAACAGATTTTCAAGTATAGTAGTAGGTTTAAATTCTCTTGGAAAAATTCTTCCTAATGAAGAAACCGTTAGAAAAATACTTAGGTCCTTAACTATTTCATGGACACCTAAGGTAACGGCCATAGAAGAAGCCCATGACTTGACCAAATTATCGATCGATAATCTGATAGGTTCTCTCATGGCACATGAAATAAATATGGAGCGATTATCTGAAAGTTCATCTAAAATGAAATGCACTAACGCTCTTAAAGTTGTAGCTGCTCCTTCCATCTCTTCTTCTAGTTCCCAGGATGCAGATTCTGAAGACTGTAATATGGATGAAGTATTGTCCAAGCTTCAGAAATTTTTGAAGAAGAGAAGAAAACGGATCAAGAAGGTCAAAAAGAAAAGAGAAGAAAGGAAGAAAGAACCAGTCTGCTATGAATGCAGAAAACCTGGACATCTAAGACCAGATTGTCCAAGACTCAAGAAGACTGGTCAACCAGAAAGCCAAGAAGCAGCACAAGAAATTCAAAAGAAAAGCAATAATGGCGGCTGCCTGGGAAAATGACGAGGTCACAAGCTCAGAATCATCAAGTTCAGATTCCGAAAAGGAGCAGGTAAATCTAGCCCTCATGGTAGGATTAGATGAGGTACATTCTGACTCATTTTTTAACTCTTGCACAAATTCAGGGTCAGAATCAGAAGACTTAGAAGAAGTCTTTAATGAACTATATGAAAAACATAAGGGTGTTGTAAAAGAACTAAAAAATCTAAAAACAACACTACTTGCTTGGAAAACACCAATTCTGATCTTAGATCCGAATTGGAACAATTAGAAGAACAATTAAAAAATGTAAAGAAAATACTCATATTCTGAATGAAGAATTGAAAAACAAGGATAATGAAAAATTAGAGTTGGAAGAAAAATTGAAAACTCTAACTGAAGAAAATCTTTATTTAAAAGAATCAGTTAGAAAATTAACTAAGGGAAAACATCTTTAGCCCTGTGTTTAAAAGGATCAAAATCTGGAAATAATAATAAACAAGGTCTTGGTTATACACCTCCAGAAAAAGGAAAACAAGTAATAAACTCAGGAAAATATCCTTTACCAAAATTTGTAAAAGAAACCAAAATGCCTCAGAAAAAGGAACCTGAAACAACCAAGCTTTATCAAAAGAAAAAAGTTTCTAAAAATTATGTTCCAACCATGCATCACAATGGCAATAAGAACTGCAAAACAAATTATATTCATTGCTGCTCTCATTGCAATAAACTAGGACACACCGTGAACACCTGCACAACTAAGCACTTAGTTTGGATTCCGAAAGGATACTTTCATGCCTCTAACCATCAAGGACCCAAAAGGATTGGGTACCTACCTTTGAGTATTTATTTGCAGGTTAGCCTTGGAGCATCAAAAACCAAGGATGCTCAAGGCAGGAGTGACTGCAGACTCTTCATTCAAATCACATCTGAAGAAAGAGTAGTCACAAAAATTGAATTGGTCTTCATTACTAATATTATTTACAAGTTTCATTCAAGTGGAGTCTCTCGCTCAGGGGGAGCACAGATTAAGGGGGAGTTATTCTTTATGAATATCTATTGTTGAACCCCTCAATGGTAAGAAATTCTCTCAAAAAGGGGGAGAGAAATCCATGGTAAGATCCTTCCTTTTTGGTTAGTGACAAAAAGGGGGAGAATTTGTATGGTCTATGAATTTTCTGCATTTTCTATACTTCATATATTCTTGTCAGAAAATTCTCATAAATTTGTCATCACCAAAAAGGGGGAGATTGTTGAACCACTCTATTTGTTCTTATATTTTGGTGATAATAAAATTTATGATGTAACTTAAATTGAAATTTTGTTTCATCTGTGTCGCATCAATCTCATAGCAAATGCTAAGTCTTCATTGATGCAATATTTGGCGCACTAAAATGATAAAATCGATGTTTAATCAATATACATCGATTTCTGTTTAAAGTGCCAAAGTATCAAGCGCCGCAACGATTTGTGTTAAGAAGTCGATGCCATAACGACTTCATAAGTATTTGCAACGATTTCTTCTGTAAAGCGCAAGAAGTCGATGCCATAACGACTTCATAAGTATTTGCAACGATTTCTTCTGTAAAGCGCAAGAAGTCGATGCCATAACGACTTCATAAGTATTTGCAACGATTTCTTCTGTAAAGCGCAAGAAGTCGATGCCTTAACGATTTCATAAGTGATCGCATCGATTTCTTCAGAAGATCATAACGATTTGCTTGCATAACGATTTATAAGTGAGCGCAACGATTTGTTAAGAATCAATGCATAACGATTTTTCTTTGAGCGCATTGATTTGATAAGAAGTCGTTCCCATAACGATTCCTTAAGTGACCGAAATGATTTGCTAAGAAGTCGATACCATAACGATTTCATAAGTGATCACATCGACTTGGGTCTCATAACGATTGATAAGTGAGCACAACGATTTGTTCTCACAACGATTTCTTCAGGAGATCATAACGACTCTTTTCATAACGTTCATAAGTCATGCTCATAACGATTTCTTCATGGATTCTGATCAAACTCAGATTGCCTTTATATTTCAAATATGTTTGGCGCTTAAATGAAAAGTCAAATCTTCTGACAAAAAGCTGCATGCATATTTCAGAGTCTTGTCAAAAAGATTTGACCTACTATTTTCAGTATGTTAGCAGAAGCACAGTACTATGCATCGTGTATCATAAACACTCTTTTATGCTAACACTTTCTTCTATGCGTACAGACTTCAAAGACCATCAGAGTCTGATTAAGACAAATGAAGAGAAGATAAGCAACGGTCAGAACTCCAACGGATCCAAAACTCAAAGGCTATCTCTTCAACGGATCTGTTCAAAGCTGCTCATATAAAAGAAGGAGCACTGCTGAAGAACAAGGAGAGCCTTTTCCTGAACATCTTTTTGATAGAGTGTACATCCAGTGAGGAACCTCAACGACACATACACTCAAAGAAAGAGAGAAGAGCCTGAGCCCAGCAGAAGCATTCAGCTTTCAAGCATCTCAAGCGTCCAGCATTCAAGCACTCTTGCTTTCTTTTCTCTCTTCTGTTCTCTCCGAGCTCATTGTATATCTGGGGAGAGTCTGGGAC
This sequence comes from Colocasia esculenta, assembly GCA_014218235.1. Lineage (NCBI taxonomy): Eukaryota > Viridiplantae > Streptophyta > Magnoliopsida > Alismatales > Araceae > Colocasia > Colocasia esculenta. Next base: position 35,027 of record JACBKR010000695.1, read on the forward strand.
TGTGAGCTTTACACAAGTGTTTATCTTGTAAAGCTTCTCAGTCTGATCTTTCTAAGAAAGATCTGTGTCCGGCTGTAGGACTGTATACAGTTGATAACCCAGCTAGGGGTTTGTGTCTAGCTGAACCAAACTGGGGTTTGTACCAGTTGATAGCCTAGCTAGGGGTTAGTGTCTAGCAGAACCGCATGGGGTTTGTTCCAGGAGGTTGGCTTCTTGACCTGTAAGAGAAGTGGGCTGCCTCTTGCCCGGGAAAGAGAAGAAGACCTGGTGGGGTATCCAGGGTGTTGTAGTGTCCTTGAAGGGGACTGTACCTTCGGTTAGTGAAATCCAAGAGTTTGCTTGGGGACTGGACGTAGGACTTCATGTGGGAAGGGCCGAACCAGGATAAATAAATTTCTGTGTCCTTTGTGTGATTGTTATTTGCTTCCGCACTGCACTCTTTATCACACTAACTAACCAAACCTTCAAGTGTTAATTTCTGTGTCTAAGTTTCTATTTGCAGAAATCAGAAAACCTATTCACCCCCCCCCCCCTAGGTTAGCTTGCTGCCGTACCAAAAGGGCCAACAAGAACAGAACCTTATTGGATATGGGAAGGACAATGTTGTCAGAATATAATTTACCAAGGTATTTTTGGGCCGAAGCCATCAACACAGCTTGCTATATAATCAACAGAGTGATGATCAGGCCAATCCTGAAGAAGACTGCATACGAGCTATTCAAGCAAAAGAAGCCAAAGATTAGTCATTTCAGAACTTTTGGATGTCCATGCTTCATCCACAACAACGGAAAAAGGGATATTGGTAAGCTAGACTCCAAATCCGATGAATGTATTTTTTTGGGGTATGCTTCTAAACCCAAAGGTTATAGAGTATTAATAAGCATAGTTTACTAATTGAACAAACAGTACATGTTATCTTTAATGAAACTAACCCTTCCTTGAGAAAGAAAGTAGATAGTGATGTTGATGATCCAGATGAATTATCCAAGAAATTAAAGAACACATCCATCGAGGACAAGGAAGATCTACCCTTGGAAGATCTACAACAAAAAGATATACCTCATGATAATCTTCCAAAAGAATTTAGATACAAGAAGGATCACCCATTGGATAACATTATTGGAGATCCATCGGTTGGGGTAAGAACTAGAGGTAACGTAATCCATGTGATTATTTAGCCTTTGTATCTCAAATAGAGCCTAAGATAGTCAATGAAGCAATGTCTGATGAATCTTGGATATTAGCTATGCAAGAAGAACTTAATCAGTTCAAGAAAAACCAAATATGGCCCCTTGTTCTGAGACCATCAGATCATCCTATGATTGGCACCAATGGGTGTTCAGGAACAAATGGATGAAGCTGGTGTGATCACTAGAAACAAGGCCAGATGGTAGCTCAAGGCTATTCTCAAGAGGAAGGCATAGATTCGATGAAACCTATGCACCAGTAGCCAGACTTGAGGCAATTAAGATTTTACTTGCTTATGCATCAGCATTAGATTTAAAATTATTTCAAATGGATGTAAAATCAGCTTTTCTAAATGGTTACATAAAGGAGGAAGTTTATGTAGAACAACCTCCTGGTTTTGATGATATCGATTTGCCAAATCATGTATTTAAATTGCACAAGGCTTTATATGGTTTGAAACAAGCACCTAGAGCATGGTATGAACGATTAAGTGCATTTTGTTAAACCATAGTTTTATTACAGGAAAAGTGGATAGCACATTATTCATTAAGTCTAAAGTTAAAAATGTGCTACTTGTTCAAATTTATGTTGATGATATAATATTTGGTTCTACTGATGAATCTCTTTGCAAGTACTTTGAAAAGCTTATGCAAGGAGAATTTGAAATGAGCATGATGGGAGAACTTAATTATTTCCTCAGATTGCAAATCAAGCAAGAAAAAGAAGACTCCCACATTTGTCAAGTCAAGTACACCAAAGAGCTACTAAAGAAATTTGGTTTTGAAAATTCCAAGCCACTGTCAACACCAATGAGCACATCTAGAAGGCTAGACAGTGACAAGGATGGTAAGAAAGTAAACCAAAAGCTCTACAGAGGTATGATAGGTTCATTACTTTATTTGACAGCTAGTAGACCTGATATATTGTTTAGTGTATGCATGTGTGCTAGGTATCAGGCAGACCCTAGAGAGTCTCATTTAATTAGTGTCAAACGTATCTTTAGATACTTAGCAAGAACTCATGATATAGGATTGTGGTATCCAAAATCATGTAAAATAAATTTAGTAGGATACTCTGATGCTGATTATGCTGGATGCAAGATAGATAGGAAAAGCACCAGTGGATGTTGTCAGTTCTTGTAGGATGTTTGATTTCATGGTCCTCAAAGAAGCAAAATTCAGTAGCACTGTCAACAGCTGAAGCTAAGTACGTGGCTGCTGAAAGCTTCTGTACACAACTCCTATGGATTAAGCAGCAACTTGAGGATTATGGGCTACACATCAAGACAATTCTCTTGCTGTGCGACAACCAATTAATCTCACCAAAAATCCAGTGCAGCACTCAAGTACAAAGCATATTGAGGTTAGATACCATTTCATTCGAGATCATGTAGCTAACGGTAATATAGACATTTCATTTATAGATACTCAAAATCAGTTAGCAGATATCTTCACAAAAGTCTTATCTGAAGAGAGATTTACATCTCTTAGAAGGGAATTAGGCATGTGCAATTTGTGATAGATTTATCTGTAAATAACTGAAATAATGATTATTTCAGAACATCAACTATCTGTTCTCTCCCCTGAAATTAAGCGAAATCTTTAAAGATTGCTTGCATCATAAATTTTGGTGACGGTTCATTATTTTAAAAGTATTTATTCATCTCGAACTTGTCTCTATTTTGTCGTTTTCCGCATTTATGGCGTCTCCTCTCAAAAGTCACTTTATCTTTATCCGATAAAACCCGAAATCTGTGTCACAACGGTTCACCTCCCGCTCTCATCTCTTTCAACTTGCCTGAGACGATAAAACCTATCGACTCCGGCATCGACTTCGTGCGATTTCAAAGCTTCCATCCCTTCCCGCGAAAAATCTCCTGAGGGCTTTTTCTCCAATCTTCCTTTCGACCATCCAGAACTTTTTCCCTTTCAAAACCATGGCCGTTTCTGGAGTTTCCGACTCCGTCGGGGGCTATGGGGCTGCTTTCCTCACCGCAGAGCAGCAGGAAAGGTATAGAACTGTGAAGACAAAGATGTGCGGCAACAAGGCAGTGGATGTTGCTGACCTGGAGAAGAATGAGATGCACAGCATCGTGGCAGCTATGTAGAGAATGAAGTGGACCAAGATTGCAACACTCTCAGAGACAAGTTTTTCGGACCTGGTTAAAGCTTTCTATGTCTGTTTGAAGTCTGAGGAAGACGGGTCTTGACATCCATGGTCAAAGGAACCCAGATTCGGATCACGTATGAGCTATTGGAGTCCTTGTTTGGTGTGTCCACCTCTGGTCACAGTGGAGTGCACACCTTCGACATTCAGGCGAAAGGTTTGGGGATTGTTGGTTCTGAGTTCAAGCTGAAAGATGGGAAGATAGACATTAATCAGTTGAATGCGTTCAACCGCATATTACACTTCATAGTTTGTCAGATTCTGGTGCACAGGAGTGCGACCTTCTCCACATGCACCAAGGCAGATTCCGACATGATGCTCTGGGCTATCCAGAACCAGAATATTAATATGGCAGAGGTCATCATAGAAAAGATGAAATTTGCAAATGCTCAGGTTTTGGACAAGAAGAGTAAGTTAAATGTATCTCTTCCTTATGCCCATTTGCTAACCAAGATATTCCAGCACTTGGAGTAGATTAGAATGGGGCAGTCTCAGAGAAGATGGGCCAAGCTATCCGGTCCAGGAATCTTAAGAAAAGTGGATTCTCTCTTGTTGGTGGTGTGTGGACCAAGACCTCAGCAGCAGAGGGCGAGGCCATTATTGGTGAAGTCCTAGAGGTCCAAGAAGAGGCAGCAGCAGTAGCACCAGAAGTTCAAGTTGAGCAAGAGATTGCCAGGCCAGAAGTGCAGTGGTCCAAGTGCAGCAAGAAGAAATTAGGGCCAAAATTTCAGTGGCTCAAGAGGAACAAGCAGCAGCAGCAGCAAATATCCAAGAAAATGCAGCAGTCAGTCTTGAAGAGCCAGTGGCCAGCGAGCACAGGATGAGGACATTCCTCAAGAATTCATTGAGCCCGTTGGGCAGGTCGAAGAAGTTGTCACCCCTACTTCCATGGTAGCTTCAGTCCTTAGAAGTGTGCTGGATTCCATTCCTAGCACTCATCAAGAAAAAGAACAGGTGACTGAAGAAGTGATAGAGAGCATGGTTTGCTGGTGCGCGATTCGGGGCGAATCGGATTCGCCCTGATGCGATCGGATTCGCCAGAATCGGGGCGAATCGAACCGATTCGCACAGGATTATTATATATATATGTGTGTGTGTGTATATTACCCATGGGGGAACACAGTTTCTTCTTCATGCTTATTTACCTGAATATCATTTAAGTAAATGTTAGTATTTATACTAACATTTACTTAAGATATTACATGTAAATAAGGAAGTACCCCCCATTTGAATCCAATAAAAATATCAAAAAAATCGTATCTCTTACCAATAAAAAGTCAACTCTCCCATCGAAGAAGAAAATCGCGATTTCGGTGATTTTAGCGAAATGCTAACTTTTTAATCTCTAATAATTTGACATATCTAAAAATTGATAATTCAAATAAACTATATGGAACACTAAAATCCAAAGTCCGGTAAAAAAAGTCAAACGTGCATGTGACTTCTCCAAGGGAGCCGCTCTCCTACTGACAACACTTAATCTGATTGAGACCTCTTAAGATTTGGTCAAACTTAAACTATCACCACCCAAACTCATGAGAATTCACTTTCTAGTTTCTTTTCAATTAGAAAGAGTGAATTCTCATGAGTTTGGGTGATGATAGTTTAAGTTTGACCAAATCTTGAGAGGTCTCAAGCAGACTAAGTGTTGTCAGTAGGAGAGTGGCTCCCTTGGAGAAGTCACATGCACGTTTGACTTTTTTTACCGGACTTTGGATTTTAGTGTTCTATATAGTTATTTGAATTATCAAATTTTTAGATAGGCCAAATTATTAGAGATTAAAAAGTTAGCATTTCGCTAAAATCACCGAAATCGCGATTTTCTTCTTCGATGGGAGAGTTGACTTTTTATTGGTAAGAGATATGATTTTTTGATATTTTATTAGATTCAAATGGGGGGTACTTCCTTATTTACATGTAATATCTTAAGTAAATGAAATTATAAATACTAACATTTACTTAAATGATATTCAGGTAAATAAGTATGAAGAAGAAGGGGAAGAAAGGGTATGTGTGTATGTCTCCATGCGAATCGGATCGGATCCACCGAATCATGGATCGGATCTCCCCTGATCCGATTCGATCAGGGCGAATCGGGCCGATTCGCCCCGCCTTGCAATACCCTGATAGAGAAGCTGTGGCTCTAGGCCACATTGAGGACAGAGTTATGGAAGAAGCTCCCATTCAGGGGGAGCAAGAGATTGTTTCTGAGATTGTGGCAGCAGGCCACAGTGAAAATGTGCACATGAAGGATGCTCCTGCTCAGGGGGAGCAATCTGTGAGAAGGAAGGTCAGGTTTAGGGGGAGAGCACTGAAAACCCCACAGTGGATCAATTCCAAGAAGGTGTCTTGACAAGCCCCTCTGATTCGGAGGAAGAAAATACAAATGTTGATAATGTGGAGCCCGTTGCTAGGGCAAGTAACAAAGGAAAAGGAGTGGCTCCTAAGATCCCTTTACTCACCAGGAAGCCACATCATAGGCTAAGGAAGAAGAAATTGAAGATCAATCTGAAGCCTTAGTTGCTACGCTGGATGAACAAGGAAAGAATTTATGCTCTGTGCAGTCTGATATATCATCAATCTTCATGAGCCAGAGCTCTGCAGCTAAGGATGTGGGCATGATTAGGAATGCCTTTTGTTGGCTAAGGAGTGAGCTCCTCGGCCTTAAGGAGTCTCTAGCAGTCATTTCCAATGCTTTGAAGGTGCAACATCCTCCTGCAGCATCTGTTAGCAGCTCAGGGCCATCAGGGCCAATGGATTCAGTGGCTGAGCCTGTCAGAGCAGAAGAGCGAGCTGTAGCTCCAGAGCCCCCTGCTTCTTCTCCTCTTCCAACTCCAGCCCCTCCTTTTCCACCATCATCCTCCACAGCACCACCAGCACCTCCCACCTTCAAACAACCCATTCCCAGAACCATTTTGTGGCGGAACGCCTCGTTCAAGCCCGTTAAACCAATAATGTGCCTGACCCGAGTCCGTCTCCCGCGAACGGGCCGAAGCCTCGCAAGGGATACCATACATAGTCTGTGAAAACACAAAGGAACTCACCATTGCATATATAATTTCCACAGTTTACATAGCCATATTTCACAAAACTGAAAGAAAGTACAAGAGCCTGGGGCATACCCCGAGGTACAACTGGAAGAAGTAAACAACTAGCTACACTACACTGCTGGAGGTGCTGACCCTGCACCGCTACGACGCGGCTCCGAACTGGACGACGGTAGAGAAACGTCCTCGTCGCCCTCACCTGTGGGGGTAGGGGTGAGCCTCGCTAGTCACTGGCTCAGTAGGGAACTCCCCCAAAATCGAGCAAACCAAAAACACAGGTACAGAAGTAGTAAACTGCGCTAACAATTTATAGAACAACTAAACAGAATATTAAAGCTGTAAATGTACTCACCGTTTGCCGACTACATAAAGCAAATATAATAAATAAATGACAAACCCAAACATGTGTATGAGCTACAGTAGAGACCGCCACACACGAGCCACGTGAACTGGTTCGCGACACCAGTGACTGACTCGGACAAACTAACACAGGTCTACCTCTCAGTCTCGCAGCCACGGACGAAAGGTCCAGCTACCGCTCCACGTGAAAAGGTCAAGCAACTGTGGAGACCAACTAAACACCACCACCTGCAGACCACGCAATCGCAGGCCCATGCCTAACACCTCTGGAGACCCTGGCCTGGGCCCTCTAGAGTGAGGCACTGGAAAAGGACTAGTCGGGGACCAGTGTCGACAACCGGTGTCCGTACCCCCAACTATGAGCGCGCTACAAGTGGCAACATCGACTGCCGTTGATGGGATGTAGACGGCAAGATCGCTAGCCGTCTATCTCCCAGCTGAAGAACCTGGCGTCAATCAATATTGACGCCAAGCTCCTCGGCTACCAGCTCCCACAGAAACCTAGGCCGATTCCACAAGTGTTCTTGGCCCCAAAACTCGTGGGAACACAAAAAAAACCCTTCTCTAACATCCATGCACTATAAACAAACCGTAACAACATGTTTCACTCGTTAAATTGCTCAAACCACCCATTGACCCCACGGAGTACCCTTACCCAAAAATATGATTAACATGCTATTACTGTTTTCATAGCACATTATGACATTCAAAAGCAACTAAAGGGGTCGCTCCCTACCCGGATCGAACGCACATAAACCTCCTAAACATCCCTGATTCGCGTCAAACCTTCCGCGAGCTCCACGGGAATCACGCCTCGCACTGGCGTTTCCTTGACCGATTCGTCACCACCTCACGTTCCACGATCCCCCACTAGCCTTCTGCAACCATGGAAGCAGTGGGGAAGCAAGGGCATGAAAATAGGGTGAGGGAGAGGGAGAACGAGTGAGGGGACTGCCCTCGGGTAGACCTATATTCTGCAGGTCGCACAGGTTGGCGTCAACATGGCTGCCGCCAATTAAACGCCAAGGTTAGATGTCCATATCTCTTATCGCCAAGTTCATAGAGTAAACGTCACCTATATGGACGCCAACCATGTCAACGACCACCCTAGGCCGTCAACCTATAATCAACTGCAGCAGGTCCTATCTTGTTTCAGGACCAAACCTGCGCGACACCACACATCCAGACCACATTGGCCTCACGATGGCCACCACAACCATTACACGCATGATCCATAAGGATCCGAAAAAACACGCGACGTTACATTACTATCATCTAAAAAGAAATTTCGACCTCGAAATTCATAACACAACTTAAACATAAACAACTTAAATATGCACATTTTTACCAGTACTATCATCTAAAAGAATACAAAACCTTATTCAAACAGATAGAGATACCCTTTAGCCATTTCCTCGGCTAACTCCCAGGTATCCTCACCACCCATCATACTTTAACTAGCTCGATTTCTTATTTCTCAGCTTCTTTATTTTTCGATCAGTGATCTGCACCGGATACTCTGGCATGGTCATATCCGGCCTCAGGTCACCACCTTGGTAACTAATTATCTGAGCTGGATCCTCAATGCACTTCTTAACATAGAAACATGGAAAATATCATGAACATCCGCAAAATCGGCTGGCAAATCAAGTCTATAAGCTGTTTCCCAATTATTTCAATCACCTGGAAAGTCCCACATACCTTGGGCTCAACTTTCCAGTCTTGCCAAACCTCATAATACCTTTACTCGGGGAAACTCTCAAGAAAACAAAATCTCCCACTTCAAACTGAAGTGGTCTCCTCCGGTTATCAGCATAACTCTTTGCCTGCTTTGAGTTGCCTGCAATTTTTCCTTAATGAGCTTCACTACTTCTGTGGTTTGCTGAATCAATTCAGGACCCACCATTTGCCTTTCACCTACTTCATGTCAGTTCAATGGGGTTCTACATGGCCTTCCATATAAAACTTCATACGGTGCCATTCCAAGACTGGTATGGTAACTATTATTATAGCAAACTCAACCATACCCATATGATGCTCCCAATTACCTCCCCAAACTAAACAACAATCCCGCAACATATCTTCAATTGTTTGGATAGTCCTCTCTGTCTGACCATTCGTTTGGGGGTGATAAGCGGAGCTATATCTCAATTCAGTACCAAATACCTTCTGCAGACTTCTCCAGAAACCAGAAGTAAATCTTGGATCTCTGTCAGACACAATAGTCTTCGGAATACCATGCAGTGGAACAATTCTTTCAACATAAACTTTTGCTAGTCTATCCACTGTTCAAGACATACTTACTGCTACCAATCTGCACACCTTGGTCAATCTGTCAACAAATACCCATATTCCATTATGCCCAGAACCCGATCTTGGTAAACCTGCCACAAAGTCCATGGCAATATCATCCCATTTCCACTGTGGATGGGCAACGATTGCAATAGACCTCCAGGCTTCTGATGTTATGCTTTATCTGTTGACAGATAGCACACCTTGCAACAAATTCCGCTATTTCCTTTTCATATGAGGCCACCAAAAATGTTTCTTTAAATCTTGGTACATTTTAGTACTACCCGGATGGATAGTGTACCTGGATTTATGAGCTTCTTCCAACACTCGCTGCTTTACCTCTCTTTAGCTGGTATAAATATCTACCTCTGAGTCTGACCACACAATTATCATCAATGGTAACCCTTCCATTTTTACAATCTTAGCTAAACTCGCATCTGCTCTCTGAGCCTCAACAATCTGCCAATACAAGGATGGCTCTACAGTACTACTGGCTAGTACTGCCCGTCGCTGACTGTTCGGTACGTACAAGGAATTCTCTACTATCTCCGCGTACAACTTCCATTCTTTATCATCATCTGGTTTAAATATGCCTTTCTGCTCAAGCATCAGCCACAACATTGGCCTTACCCGATGGTAAGCCAAACTGAAATCATAATCTTTAAATTTCCATCCATCTTTGTTGACGGAGATTTAAATCTTTCTGTGAGAAGATATACTTCAAGCTTTTATGATCTGTAAAGATCTCAAATCTCTCGCCATACAGATAATGCCTCCACATTTTCAAGGCAAACACAACCGCTGCCAATCCAAATCTAGTGGGGTAATTCTCCTCTGCCGGCTTCAATTGCCTAGATGCATAGCTATCACTTTGCCATGCTGCATAAGCACTGCGCCAAGTCCTCTCCTTGAAGCATCTGTATATACCACAAAACCACCATTTCCTACCGGTAATGTCAATATGGTGTGCTGTTGTAAGCCTTTTCTTCAATTCCATAAAACTTTTCTGACATTCACCGACACACAAATGGTACACCTTTCTGGTCAATTTGGTCATGGGTGCCGCAATCTTAGAAAAATCTTGTATGAAGCGCCTATAATAACCTGCCAATCCCAGAAAACTTCTAATCTCAGTGATTATCTTAGGCACTTCCCATTTCATCACTGCTTCCACTTTACTCTGGTCAACTGCCACTCCTTTAGCTGAGATGACATGACCCAGAAATTGAATTTCTTTCAACCAAAATTCACACTTACTGAATTTGGCAAACAACTGGTTATCCCTTAACAACTACAGGGTAAACCTCAAATGAGATGCATGCTCCTCTTCGGATGCTGAATAAATCAGAATATCATCTATAAAGACCACAATGAATTGGTCTAAATACGGATGAAAAATTCTATTCATCAGATCCATAAAACCTGCAGGAGCATTGGTCAGCCCAAATGGCATAACCACAAATTCATAGTGACCATATCTGGTTCTGAATGCTGTTTTATCTATATCCTCCTCCTTAATCCTCAACTGATGATACCCAGACCTCAAATCAATTTTAGAAAATACTTTTGCTGATTGCAACTGATCAAACAGATCATCTATCCTCGGCAATGGGTATTTATTCTTAATGGTCACATCATTCAACTTCCTATAGTCTATGCACATCCGAAAACTTCCGTCTTTCTTTTTCACAAACAACACCGGTGCTCCCCACGGGGAATGACTTGGTCTAATGAACCCTTTCTGCAACAGCTCTTCTAATTGCTTTTTCAATTCTTTAAGTTCTGCTAGTGCCATTCGATATGGTGCTTTAGAGATCGGCATGGTACCTGGTAGTAACACAATGGTAAAGTCCACCTCTCTATGTGGAGCTAAACCAGGCAAATCTTCCGGAAAAACATCAGCGAATTCCCTAACCACAGGAACCGCTTCCACTGACTGACTAGCTTCTACCAGACTTACTGAGGCTAAATAAGCCACACATCCAACATTATCAACTTTCTAGCTCTAATTACAGAAATTAGAAACTTAGAGGTATAAAAAGCATACCTTGATACTCAAACACTGAACCATTAGGATGGCAGAACCTGATCCTCTTCTTTCTGCAATCTAACATTGCTCCATAGGCTTCAAGCCAATCCATTCCCAAAATAATATCATAGTCGGTCAACTGCAAAGCATATAATCGACCCGGCATCTGATTTCCTTCAATCACACAGGAGCTTCATCTATATAGCTCGAAGTGAGCATAAACTCACCTGAGGGAACTTCCACTACCAACTCACAGGATTCCTCTTTCAAAGGATGAACCATACAATCCAGGAACTCTTCGGAAATAAAATAATGAGAGGCACCCGAATCAAATAAGACTCTTGCTGAATAATCATAAATTGGTATAGTACCTTCGATCATATTTGATGCCTCTGCCTGAGCTCGGGTGATAGCCATAACCCGGCCCTTCCCCGCTGCTGCGGTGCTCCTCTGCCACGACCTGCCTGTGGCTGCTGAAACTGATGCGGCTGCTGCTGCACACCTCTTCCATATCCATACTCTCTCGGATAGGGGCAATTGCGGATCAAATGCCCCGGCTGATTGCAGTTATAGCACCTATACCTGGTGGGACTGTGGGTTGCATGGCAGTACTCTGCTGCGACTCTTCACCTCTGGCCTACCACGACCTTGCTGAAGTGCTGACGACCTCCCCATCCTCTTCCTTTACCTTAAAATGCTGCTTCAATTTCTGACCCCACTTACCAAACCTGAGGAAGAAGGTCTGCTGGTGCTTTACCTTTACTTACTCCCACTGACTGCTACGGTAGCCGTAAACTACCTGAGCCTGACTCGCCCACCTGACGAGTCTGAATAGACCTCTCCAATGTAGCTGCCCTCTGAGCTGCTTCTTCCACTGTTTTACACATGAGAGGTACTATTGCATTCTGCAACTCTACTCTCAAACCTCTAATAAAATATTCAACCATCATAATTATCCGATACTACATAATGCGCGTATCGGCTAAGCGCCATAAACCTCATCTGATATTCTAAAACTGAAGAGTTACCTTGCTAGTGTGTCCGGAACTGCTCTCTCTTCACTTGCTGCACTTGAATCGAAAAGAATGTATCGTTAAATACATCAAGAAACTCCGGCCAAGTGATAGTCTCTTCTGTCCTGCCTGCGAAGGTGGTCTGCATCTTCAATCACCACCATTCCAGTGCAAAACCCCTCAACTGATAGGTAGCTAGCACAACTCTATCTGCTACCGGACATCTCATGGTCGCAAAGACCCTCTCAATCTCATGGACCCAGTGTTCCGCTGTATCTGGATTCGGCCCTCCTGAGTAAGTAGGCGGTTGTAATCTCAGAAATTCTCAACTTGCATCACTGGTTCCTCTGCTACTAACACTGGCGGTGTGGTGGCAAGGGTGCTACAAAAGGCAACTCCACTCCTGGCGGTGGCGGTACAGGAGCCTCAAGTACAGTCCCTCCGACAACTGGGGGTACTGTTGCTGGCGGCACCGGTGCCTGCTGATCCATCCTTGCCGAATATCGGTAAGGCTTTCCCAGATCCTCTCTATCACACGCTGAGTGCTCTCCTCTGGATCATCTCCTCCACACCCCAATCTCTTCTATCTGCCATTTCAAATTTCTACATAAACAAAACACCAAACAAAAACAAAACAACAAATTATCAGAAACCAGGGCCCCTACCAGCAGTGTACAAAGACCGAAATAAGGCTATGTATCTTTCTAGTCCCTTATATTAACACGGACCTTGCTCTGATACCAACTGTGGCGGAACGCTCGTTCAAGCCCGTTAAACCAATAACGTGCCTGACCCGAGTCCGTCTCCCGCGAACGGGCCGAAGCCTCGCAAGGGATACCATACAATAGTCCGTGAAAACACAAAGGAACTCACCATGCATATATAATTTCCACAAGTTACATAGCCATATTTCCACAAAACTGAAGAAAGTACAAGAGCCTGGGGCATACCCCGAGGTACAACTGGAAGAAGTAAACAACTAGCTACACTACACTACTGGAGGTGCTGACCCTGCACCGCTACGACGCGGCTCCGAACTGGACGACGGTAGAGAAACGTCCTCGTCGCCCTCACCTGTGGGGGTAGGGTCACTGGCTCAGTAGGGAACTCCCCCAAAACGAGCAAACCAAAAACACAGGTACAGAAGCAGTAAACTGCGCTAACAATTTATAGAACACTAACAGAATATTAAAGCTGTAAATGTACTCACCGTTTGCTGACTACATAAAGCAACTATAATAAATAAACAGCAAACCCAAACAGGTGTACGAGCTACAGTAGAGACCACAACACACGAGCCACGTGAACTGGTTCGCGACACTAGTGACTGACTCGGACAAACTAACACAGGTCTACCTCTCAGTCTCGCAGCCACGGACGAAAGGTCCAACTGCCGCTCCACGTGAAAAGGTCAAGCAACTGTGGAGACCAACTAAACACCGCCACCTGCGGACCACGCGGTCGCAGGCCCATGTCTGACACCTCTGGAGACCCTGGCCTGGGCCCTCTAGAGTGAGGCACTGGAAAAGGACTAGTCGGGGACCAGTGTCGACAACCGTGTGTCCGTACCCCCAACTAAGAGCGCGCTACAAGTGACTAGAAACAAACACTAGAGTCACTATCCCACTGTCGTCTTTCCCTCAGCCGGATTACAACTCAAACACAGGAGTGAGGGTGTCCAGGTCAGACGACACAGACCTTGACGGTACAACACATATACCGGGATAAAGCCCCGAGCTAACAGCCTGGCTCACAGAGAACCTGGGGCACCCAACTGGAGAGGTAACCACGGTAGGCGTCGTACTACTTGCCACGTACACAAAACCACGTGCACGTCACACACAAACCACGTGAAGACTCACGTAAACGTGTGCACTAATAGTCCACTACACGTGAACACCAAGTAAACACATAAAGAACCAGCTAAATGCGTACCAGTACGCTAATCTCAGAAACCACGTGCACTAGGTGCACCACAATTACCAATGTACCGCTCGATATCAATAAATATTCAATATAACAACATTTAAATAAAACATGCTGGCGGAAACATCGACTGTCATGATGGGATGTAGACGGCAAGATCGCTAGCGTCTATCTCCCAGCTGAAGAACCTGGCGTCAATCGATATTGACGCCAAGCTCCTCGGCTACCAGCTCCACAGAAACCTAGGCCGATTCCACAAGTGTTCTGGCCCCAAAACTCGTGGGAAACACAAAAAAACCCTTTCTCTAACATCCATGCACTATAAACAAACCATAACAACATGTTTCACTCGTTAAATTGCTCAAACCACCCATTGACCCCACATGGAGTACCCTTACCCAAAAATATGATTAACATGCTATTACATGTTTTCATAGCACATACGACATTCAAAAGTAACTAAAGGGGTCGCTCCCTACCTCGGAACGCACATAAACCTCCTAAACATCCCTGATTTGCGCCAAACCTTCCGCGAGCTCCCACGGGAATCACGCCTCGCACTGGCATTTCCTTGACCGATTCGTCACCACCTCACGTTCCACGATCCCCCAACTAGCCTTCTGCAACCATTGGAAGCAGTGGGGAAGCAAGGGCATGAAAATAGGGCGAGGGAGAGGGAGAACGGAGTGAGGGGACTGCCCTCGGGTAGACCTATATTCTGCAGGTCGCACAGGTTCGCGTCAACATGGCTGCCGCAATTAAAACCGCCAAGGTTAGACGTCCATATCTCCTGTCGCCAAGTTCATAGAGTAAACGTCACCTATATGGACGCCAACCCATGTCAACGACCACCCTAGGCCGTCAACTCTAATCAACTGCAGCAGGTCCTATCTGTTTCAGGACCAAACCTGCGCGCACCACACATCCAGACCACACTGGCCTCACGATGGCCACCACAACCATTACATGCATGATCCATAAGGATCTGAAAAACACGCGACGTTACACATTTCCTCTCCTACACCCTTTCCTTCCCAGTCCTCCTCATCTCCTGTTTCTTCCACTCACATTCCTCCACCTCCTCCTTCTTTTGAGGTTCCTCCAGCCTCCTCATTAGCTGGGGCTTCCTCTTCTGGTCCTTCCTCCTTTGGACCAACTGATGTTCCTCCCACTACCACTCACTCCTTCCTTCATCCTCCTACTCCCCCCTCCTTTATCTCTATTATTTCGGAGAGTGCTCAAATTGATGCCCCCTTCCTCAGGGCCATCAAAGATGAATTTGAAGAAGCTATCCTCCGTTCAGTCCTGAAAGTTAGTACTCATGTTTATAGGACAAGCTCTTCTAGCCCTATCCCCAAGAAAAGAAGACTAACTTTCACTCATTCTGTTTCTTCTGAACTTGTTATCCACCCCTTTGGTTTCTCTTACAGTAGATCATAAAAACAATCGCTGTATAGAGAATTTCTTCAGAAAGTCGCTTTTGCCACCATTATTGGTTTTCCACATCTCAACCTTTCGGATCATCACTATCATTCTTCCTCTCACCTCTCTATCCAAGGCTGAACAGTCAAAAATCTTCTCCATGACTAAAGCCAAATCTGAAGAGCAGTGGGCTCGGGGTAACAAGACCTTGTACAATAAATTTCTTCTCGCCAAGACAGCCAGGTTCCCTCCCCGAGATCACCCCTTGACTCTATCTGAGTGGTTCCAGATTCTTCACAAGGACACCTGGGCTCCATTTGTTCAGAAAGAGATAAAAATGATCAGATTTTCAGATGTTCAACAACTATCGCTATCTCAATAATTTACCTGAAGTTCAACTTGGCCAATTCCGGCAAGCTATTGTTCTCTTGGTTCCCATGATGCTCATACCGACGCCATCAGGGTTGATTTTGCCACTTTAAAGTTACCCGAGGTGGTCTTTCTCCCACCTCTTCATTCTCTGATCATGGACTCTGATGTTGGCTCCATCATCTTTGAGCGTTTTGCCAGAGTCATGGGGAGAATTCATGTGCAGAGAGGCAATCTAGTTGCTTTCAATAGATTTTTGTTCAAAGAGTACATTCAGGGCCATATCAGTTCAGAAGTTCTTGCCCCTCTCTTGTCTGAATGCAAGAGGTTATCTCCAGCAGAATGGGCCAGATTTTACCCTCTATCAGCTCAGCAACTTGATGATCTAAATGCCTCTCAAGTCAGAGAGCATAAACCTTCTGTTTCAGCTGCTGAATTTCTTGACATGAACTCCATTCACCTTGTTCGATTTCCATTTGCAGTATGGGTGAGAGGTACAAGGTTTATGTAGCCATGAGACTAGAACTAAAGCAGAAGCAGATTTTTATCTAGTCTTCATTGATCAGTTCCTCTCCTGTGCCAGCTTTGGGAAAACAAGTCATTACAAAGTTTCCTTTGATAGAGACCGCTATGCTCAGTTCTTAGAAGAGCAGCAGAAACTTCATCTCCAGAGGATGGTTCCTGTCATGGGGCCTTCCTATTCTATAGCTTGTGGGGTCTTTAGGCAATTTTTTGAAAAGCAGGAACTTAAGGCTTGGGAAATCATTTCTCATCATGCCTCTCTTTTGTCTCCTGCCTTCTACCTTCCTGTACCCCTCAAGATAGTTCAATCACTATCTTTGTCTATCATATATCTTTTCTCTCTTCTTTGTCTCATTATGGTATCTTTTTGCTTAATGAGAAAAAGGGGGAGAAAAATCTGTGTTTCTGAAATACATTTCTAACTTCATTTCAGAAAATTCACTTAGATTTATTTCAAATCATCTATGCTTTTGTGTTATGTTTTGTCATCACCAAAAAGGGGAGATTGATGATCAGTCCATCCCCATATAAGTTTATGAATTATATATCTATTTTGGTGATTAACAAAACTTCAATAAAGTGTTATCTAACAAGTTTTCATGAAGCTTAGGCATAGGAAGTAAATCAGGCGAAATCAAGAAAATATGTAAGTATTTCTTACTTTGTAGCATTTAAAATACAGAGCAGGAAATTTCTCTAAGTACACATCGACTCTCTATATGCTACGACGATATTGATTTCATTATCATCGGGATTTGTAGTGTTATACCGATTTCGGTCTCATAACGATTTCCTTACTTCTATCGATTAATTTTCATAACGATTTGATAAGTGAGAACAACGATTTGCTTCACAACGATTCTGTTTCTCATAACGGTTGATAAGTGAGAACAACGATTTGCTCACACAACGATTTGTTCTCATAACGATTGATAAGTGAGAACAACGATTTGCTCTCACAACGATTCAGTTTCTCATAACGATTTGAAAAGTGAGAACAACGATTTGCTCTCACAACGATTCGGTTTTTACAACGATTTGATAAGTGAGAACAACGATTTGCTCTCACAACGATTTGTCTTCATAACGATTCGACAAGTTACAACAATGACTTGGTCATTATAATGACTTGATAAGTTACAACGATTTGCTTGCTGTAACGATTCGATAAGTCACAACAACGACTTAGTCTGTGTAACGATAAAGCAAAACAACGATTTGATCACTACATCGACTCAATAAGTGAGACAACGATTGGTTATAACGACTTGTTCATAACGATTTGCTTATACTCTCATAACGATTTGTCTCTACAATGATTATGTTATATTTGTTAACGATTTATGTTCACATCGATTACTTATACATGTGCAACGATTTACATGAACATCGACTCATTCACAACGATTCATTCATAAGTCGTACTTACAACGATTTCATGAGCTATAATGACTTGATATTTAAACATATTCAAATATTTTGAATGTCAAAGTCTTCCCTCGCTTTTCTCCGATATCCATGCATTATTATGACTGGACATTTCACTGCACAATGCATACTCAGAAATCTTCTACTCCTATGCTTATATTGGAAACATCTTTTTAGAAAGCAGAATGGCATTTCTATTTTGATGTATATTCATTCTAACGTTGACTGACAGTAAGAGACAGCATAGCTATCTATCATTCAACATTATTGTGTGCAGGTCTCAGACAGCACAACCATCTACAACGTTGGACATAATAAAAGATAAAGGATATCGAGAAGGATCTTCTCTTTGCATGCATGGAACATAAAGGACCGTTGATTGGAGGCTCTACAATACCATGCAGTCTAACGTATATCAGAGCATAGAGATAACAGACATATCAACGACTACTTCCTCAAGAGAAGATATATATATATATATATATTCAAGTCTGAAGACTCTTGGAGACATAACTTTTGGTAGATACAATCTTTCACGCAAAAGAGTCTTAATAGAAGAGCGATTTTCATTCCAACTTGTGTAGCTCTCGCTCTCAGCGTTCTTGTTTAAATTCCTTGGAGAGCACTTTTGAGTTCTGAGAGAATTCTTCCATTATAGATCTTTCTCTCTCAGTCTTGCTTCAGATCAAGCATTGTTCTATGAGCTTGGTCTAGGGGCTTGTCTTCTCCTTAACACTTTTCAGTGTTGCTCCTCTTTGTGTTGAGAAGAGAAGACCTATTGGTAACAGGTGGTTTTATTCCCTTCGTGTTGAAGGAAGACCTGGGTTCCAGGGTGTTGTATTCCTCTTCGGGTTGTGAAGAGAAGGCAGCTGCGGCTGGATGTGTAAGTGTCCTTGAGGGGGACTGTACCCTTGGGTAGTGGAATCCTGAGTTGTTGCTCAGGGACTGGACGTAGGACTCCTGTGGAGAGGAGGTCCGAACCAGGATAAAATTCTTGTGTAGTGTGATTGCTTATTTGTGATTGGTGTTTTCTTTACTACTAATACTAACAGTCAAACGTAGTGTTTTTGTGTGAACATTTTTTTTGACAGGTTTAGATAATCAAAGTTTAAGAATCCCATTCACCCCTCCTCTAGGCTTTCTAGCTGGGCAACATGCCACTTAAGGACTGCACCTCTTTCTGTACCTATACTTTTAATTGGTACATGTTGTACATAATTCTTTATTAATGTATGAACTTTCTTATTATAGTTATTTTATTTATTGCTTATCTCACTGGACTAAATTCTAACCCTTCCGGGTCTCGGATCCGTGGGTGGCGGGTGACCTTCGGGGTCCCTGGCGGGGGTCCAGGAGGTCGGGTCGTTACAAAACTCATCCCAAGTCACCTCCTGAACTCCATCCTCAAACTTGGTACGCAATGTGGAAGTCCACCACACATCAGCCCTCTCCTGCAAATAGTACATCTACATAGGCATAATCAATCACACTAATATGCCTCATACATAGATATAGCCTTATGATTACCTATACATGTAAGTCCTCAAACTGACTTTATCTTCCTCAGCACAACGAATAGCTCTATAAATATCTCAGTCTCCCTGAGCCAACAGTGGTTGACTCTCCCCCTTAAAAGAGGGTAGAGCCATCCTGCTAAACCTCTCCATCACCGAAGGGCCTCTATGTTCCAAATGCACAGCAGGTGGAGCCTGAGCCTGAAATGGCACAAATCAGCATAGGATAGATACACTAAAGAGAACCAAAGCCAACAACTAACTACACCTAACCTGAGCTTGCACTTGGGCCTGCAATGCTGCCTGAGTTTGGGCCTGGGTCTGCATAGCCTGAACCAACCCTTGCATGAAAGTTCCATAGTCTATCAAGGGTGGAGGAGGTGCCACAGGTGGTCCCTGAGGTGTTGGAACCTGCTGCCCTGCACTAGCATTCTCCCTCTGCTCCTCCTCACGAGCCTGGACATTAGCACGACGTCCACGACTAGCCATGGCCTGGCAAAACAATATGCTAGTTAATCTCTATAGTTCTAATTATCTAATACTTTATTTTAGACTTATGAACATGGATCACTTAAGTTGATGTTTACTTATGAATATCCTCAACCTACAAATGGCTCTGATACCATCTCTGTAACACCCCACTTAGACCCGGTCCAGTTATACCAACTCTCATCGAGTCTAAGGGACATGTTACATGGGGAACACACCCCAACATATATCAAATGTAGGTTGATTCATTCACAAATAAAGAATAATGCAGCGGAAATAAAGCACAACTCATCAACTTAATAATCAAGTCCACAGTCCATCACAAGTCCACAATGCTATAAATAGTTCAATTACAATGTTCATAACATAATCAAATCCTCACATACAATTATCTCTCAAACACACAATCTAAGTCAATCCTCTTGCTCTGAATCTGATCCTGCTATCAAAGCCTCGGGATCTGTTGTCTCACCTGAAATGTTAAGCAAGTATGAGTCTACAATGAAGACTCAACAAGCAACCCAAAATGGATTACCAATCTAACATATACCTAAAGGTTTCAAAACATGTTAATACATATAGAATTCAGCAACCATACTACTTGCATATGTACATTTATCCTTCACAATTAAAGTCACAAGTGAATACAATTGCTACTAAAATAAGCATGATCCAAGACATGATCTTAACTACACATGTTTATTCTTACTAAAGATTTCAGAGTTGAACTGATGATAAGGATTCAAGATATAACATGGAAGGATATGGATAGGCTGTGGGCAGGAGGGTTTTGGCAAAAATTAATTATTACAGGGTTCCTGCAGTGTGTAACTTCTGTCATAAGGTTGGGCATGCAGAGTCGGAGTGTAACAAGAAGTCCAAGGATTCGGATGTGACGGGTATTCCTCAGAAGAAGCAGATTGTTCATGAAAGAAAGCTGGATGATAATGTTAAATAAAAAAAAACTTGGCATCAGAAGGAGGTTCGTGAGATCATATTGCTCCCCTAATGGCTAACAGTTTTGCTCCATTGATGGAAAGTGATCCTCCTGTGGAGGTATCTGAGGGTCCTTCTTCCGAGCGCTTTAATCCAGGCCCTCAGGCCCTGGGGGTCCAGGAGGGAAATGTTTGAATCCAAGACTTGCATGGAACGCAGGAAGCTTTGTTAGTGGAGCAGCTGGAATCTGATGGCCATTTAGTGGGGGCCCAGGTTACTGGTTCGCAGGGGGTTCAGGAAGATGCAGATCTACTCCAACCCACATTGCATGGGATGCATGGCAATAATGTGGTGGTTCGTCTGCATGGGTCAGAATCAGAAGCAGTTACAATTAAGGTTCCTACAGCGGGGAGGACGGTAGCCAGGAAGTTCGGGTGATGGCTCCTGCTGGGGAAGAAGAAGTCTTCCGAAATCTATTATTTCCAATATTAAACAGCCAGATTCCGTTCTTAACAAGACTTCTATATTGGCGGATGTAGAGAATATATACATGCCTAATATGTCTAAAAACACAAAGGAGGAAAGCATGAGAATTTAGGAGCCAGGACTCGTTCCAAGGAGAAAGCTAATGCGGGCACTTCTTTGGGATATATGTCCTCATGAATCCGTCCATATTATACGGGAATATCAGAGGTATAGAGAACTTAGCCTCTCGGCATTCTCTTAAGAGAATTGTTCGGAATAACAGGGTGGATTTTCTTGCGATTGCTAAACCAATGGTTTCCATGGAACAAGCGACTTCTGTGCGGTCATATCTGCGTAAGGATTCGGTTATTGGTAATTGTGGTGACAGTTCCAAAATATGGGTCTTCTAGCGAATTTTCCTTTCCAAATGGTAAATTGCTCTGAACAATACATTATAATGGCGGTTGTGCAGGATGATAGGGTCCTCCTATTTATAACAGTTGTATATGCTAGCTGCCATGCAAATAGTCGATGGATCCTATTTGATGATTTAATTAATTTTTTCTTGTAATGTGGATGTTCCCTGGTTAGTTGGGGGGGGGGGGGGACTTCAACTGTATTTCCCTTCCATCGGAGAAGAAAGGTGGTAGCTCTGTTAACCTACATGGCATGCTGGACTTCAATGCTTTCATTTCGGGAGCATCTCTTATGGACGTGGGTTACAGTGGCTCCAAGTTCACTTGGTCTAGTAATCGTACTGGGAAAGTTGCTATTTCTTCTAGGTTGGACAGATTCCTCAAAAACTCTCACTGTGATGATAGGTTCACTGGCATGAACGTAAAGCACCTTCCTAGAGGTCCGTCAGATCATGCTTCTCTTCTGACTTCCTTCTCTCCTTCTTTCAGGTATCCTGCTAGGTTTACTTTTCTTTCCATGTGGACCTCCCATGATACTTTTAAAGATACTGTCAAGGCTGCTTGGGAAGCTCCCATTGGGTGGCACTACAACCCGTTTGTAGTTCTCCATTTAAAGCTGAAGGTGGTTAGAGGGGTCCTTCGTACCTGGAACAAGATGACCTTCAGCAACACCAATGAAATTTGCTTAATTATGATAAGGAGGCTAGGGCGACGCAAGAAGCTTTTGATGCTGATCCTTCTCTAGAAAATCGTTCTGCTATGAGTGCTGCTAATGCGAATTTGAGGAAAGTTATCAATTGTGTGGAACTTTTCTGTGCCCAAAAAGCTCGCATGCAATGGTTGGACAATGGCGACAAAAACACAGCTTTCTACCATGCTGTGGTCCAAGGTAACAGGAAGCGGAATACTATATCTAGGTTACAGGTTGAGGGTTTGGAATGAGGACCAGGAGGTTCTTAAGCAGATCACTGTTAATTACTTTATGTCTTTTCTTCAATCCTCAGATCATACCATTGATGAATCTCTCCTTCATGTCATTCCCACTATTGTTTTGGAGGCCCAGAATCAGGAGCTTACTACTATGCCTTCTAAGGAGGAGATCAAGGCGGCTATTTGGAGTTTGAATCCTAATAGTGCCCCTGGTCCATATGGTTTTACTGGCCATTTCTTTATTTCTTGTTGGGATATTATTCACCAAGAGGTTATTGCGGCAGTTATGAGTTTTTTTCAGGGCTTTCCACTGCCGAGAGGGGTCACTTCCTCTTTGATTGCATTGGTCCCCGAGACTGAGAGCCCTAAGTCCTATGGAGACTTCAGACTGATTAGTCTATGCAACTTCTGTTACAAAATTGTCTCTAGAATTCTGTGACCGGTTGATCAACATCCTTCCCCTGGTTATTTCTGAAGAGCAAGGAGCCTTTGTAAAAGGCAGATATATTATTGATAATGTCTCACTTGCTAGACAACTTTTGAGAGACATTGGCAGGAAGGTTAGAGGGCATAATGTGTTGTTTAAGCTTGACATCAGGAAAGCTTATGACAGTGTGGAGTGGATTTCATTTTTGCAGTTCTTAAACAATTGGTTTTACGCACAGATTCATTTCTTATATTGGCATGTTGATTACTAATTGTTGGTTCTCAATCCTATTCAATGGCTCTTCTACTGGTTATTTTCCTTCTACCAGGGGTCTTAGACAAGATGATCCTATTGCACCGGCTCTGTAACGACCCTCCTTATACCGGTACGATTATAACAATCCACGTCGATATAATGAGTCTCGTCACAGTGGGACATTGACTCAACACTAAACAATAGGTTGATATGCACATGAATAACAAAAGAGTACAACAGATTTAAACAATGATTATTCTCATTCCATCATCATCACAATCCATAGTCTATATAGCAATAAAAGAAATGCAAATGTCCACATTATTACAAGTTCAATTAAACTACATTGTCCATCACTTTATTTACATACTATGAAAGGAAAAGTACAACGAAGCGACGTCCACAAGTGAAGCTACTCCTTGCGCTCGGAGTCGCTCCTCACAATGTCTTCCTCAAATGTGGGGACACCTGACTCACCTGTATGCCAAAGCAAGTATGAGTCTAAAGAGACCCAGCAAGCAATCTAAGGACACAACTTACACATATCACATGCACATGCTAGCCTTTTTAATCATTTAGGATAAACATGGTACATGCTCGTATAATATGTTGTCTACACATATAATCAACATGATTCAAAGTTCAAATGTTATCCAAATCATTTCACAATTATACGCAATTAGAGCATGGAACTGTTGTACATGGTAGATAACATACCTAGCATGATATCTACTCATTTTCACATGCAATTATCACACCTATTTATACATTTAACTTGTTGTTTTAATACAATTAATTCACATGTACACAAGTCCACATCTATTCACATGCTAACATATTCATTTAACACTTTCACATGCTCATTTTCCATATTTACACAATTCACATATTCTTTTTTTTGGTAAGTAAAGTTTAATATATGAGCTAAAAGAATATACAAGCCTATGTCCAAAAGCATGGAGCATAGGAACAAGACTCCAAATGGGGCCAGGAGAGTGCACCCTTCCTCAAAGAGGGAGAATGATCTCACTCCACCGTCCACAGCACTTGGATGCCAATTATAGACTATTCATGACCACACAAGCGATGTGGACTATGAATGGAATTGAAAAATACCATGTGAAAGAGGACCTATCTAAGTGAAAGAAAGTTGAAGCGCCTAAGATCTCTTTCTCTCTTGCTGTCTTGGGAGCAGATTTGTGTCCCTCTATATAGATTTTAATGTCTTGAAGAATACAAATGAGGACTTGCATTTTGGAACTAATTTTTTCCTCAAAAATTCTTATGCATCTCTCTCGCCATATCCACCAAACCACTATTTTCAAAGCCAGTTGAGCAAGGGACCAAAGAGAATTGCGAATTGGGAAGTTGATTTTAAGCTTTTCCATCACATCCTTTAATCCATTTTCAGGCGGCCTTTCAAGATTTAGTCTGTGAAGGATTTCTTTCTATATCCACTTGCTGTAATCACAAGTAATGAAAAGGTGTTGGTTGGTTTCTTCCTTATGCCTGCAAGGAAGACATTGGTTAGCAATCTGAAACCTTTTCCTTGGAGGCGATTTTGAGTTGGAAGTCTATGTAAGCAGCTTGCCATAAACAAAGATTGAATTTCTAAGCTCCCAGTTTTCCCCAAATCCAGTGAAAATCATTTGTAGGCGCATGTTTGATTCTGATCTCATTCCAAGCCGATGATATGGAGAATTTACCATTGTGTGATTCCAAGAAATCATATCCTGATGGTTCTGATTGATCTTTAATTTCTGAATAATAGGCCAAAGGGCAATCATCTGAAAAGAAGTGGGTGTGGGCAAGAACCATTCCCCGTTGTTGATGAAGTGCTTGATAGTGATACTTTTTGGAACCCCCAGGTCATGACGAACTCTATCACCATAAAGCTGAAAAATACTTTTCCCTTCAATCCAAGGGTCAAACCACATGCTTATGTTTGAACCATCTGCAATCTGATAAGAAATTTGATGTTGCATCCAATTCCTTTCTTGAAGAACCACCTTCCAAGCACTAGATAAAGTTGACTTGCATTTGATTAACCATATGTTATCCTTAGAAAGATATTTCTTGTATATCCAATCAACCCAGATCGAAGGTTTTCTTTGCAGAACCTCCCAAAGAAGTTTAGCCGAAGCAGCCCTATTCCAGTCCACTAATCTTTTCAGTCCAAGGCCCCCCATATTTTTGGTCTACAAATGTCCTTCCATTTTATCATATGAATCACTTTACTTGTAGCACAACCTTCCAAAAGAAATTTCTAAAAATCTTGTCAATATGGTTGATCAATCCTTTAGGGAGAGAGAAAGCCATTGACCAATAGATGGAGTAAGAATGCAGCACAGATTGAATAAGCTGAAGGTGGCCAGCTTTGGAGAGCAGTATGTTCTTCCAAGCATTTAGTCTTCTATTGATTTTCTCCAATAAAGGGACACAATGTGTATTTCTGATAGAAGAAGAAATAAGGGGGAGACCTAGATAGGTAACCGGGAAAGAGCTCTCACCCACATTCAGGATATCCAGATGCTCCTCCTTATTAGTCACCTTTCCTCCAATGAATAGCTTGCTCTTGTTTGGATTAAACTTCAGCCCAGAGTATAGAGAAAAGTCATTCAACACATGCATGATCTTGTTTGCTTAATTAACATAATTTTTATAGAAGATAATAAGGTCATCAGCAAAAACAATATGAGAGATTTGAGATTGCTTGCAGAGGGAACCTTAACACCACCATTGAGAACCTCTCTGTCCAAATTTGTGAATCCCTCCATTATAATAGTAATAGATATGGTGAAAGGGGGTCTTCTTGCCTAACTCCATTTGTGCCATGAAAGAAACTAGCAGGTGAGCCGTTGAAGAGGATGGAAAAAGTTGGATTTTCTATGCAATTCTTAATCCAATTAATGAAAACTGGTGGAAATCCCATCTTTTTCATCATGAAATAAATGAAATCCCTTCTAAGAGAATCGAATGCCTTCTTCAGATCAGTTTTGAAACAAAGAATATTGCCCTTGGACTTGGAGTGAAGATCCCGAACAATGTCATTGGCAAGCAGAATATTATCATGTATGGACCTACCTTTAATGAAAGCAGCCTGATTATGACTGATAAGCTTAGGAAGAACAGATTGCAGCCGGTTAGCCAAGACTTTGGAGATAATTTTGTATAGGAAGTTGCAAAGAGAGATTGGCTGCCTGTACTGATCCAAAAAGTCAGCTTCTTCGGATTTCAGAATAAGAGCAATAAAGGTACAGTTGATTTGCTTGAGAAGTCTGGAAGTTCTGAAATAGTGTTGGACTGCCTTTACCACATGATCGCCTATGATCTCCTAGGTGCATTGATAAAAATCTGCTGGAAAGCCATCAGGACCAGGGCTTTTACCTTTAGGGGAATGAAAAACCACATTCTTGATCTCCTCCTCAGTGACATCATGGCACAGCTTAAGAATGTCCTCATCCTGAAGAGTACGAGTAAGATTGATATTGTTAAAACTAC
Organism: Colocasia esculenta; assembly: GCA_014218235.1. NCBI lineage: Eukaryota > Viridiplantae > Streptophyta > Magnoliopsida > Alismatales > Araceae > Colocasia > Colocasia esculenta. The sequence goes on from JACBKR010000695.1 coordinate 61,722, forward strand.
ACTAAATGAAGGCTGGTTCAAAAGTGACTTAAAGAAGTTAATAGAATGTTCCTTCACCATCTCAATATCCTCCACTAAGTTACCTTGGGAATCAGTACATCTCTTAATGGTATTGTTAGCCTTTCGAGCCTTGAATGAGGCATGGAAGAACTCGGTATTACTATCTTCCAAAGAAAGCCACTGCTGCCTAGATTTTTGCTTCAAGAAAGATTCTTCCAATTCCATAGCTTTAAGGTAATCCTGTCTCAACTTGTTCTCTTGAAGAATAAGGCTATGGTCTAGCGAATTATTCTAAAGACTAGTTTGAACAACAGAAAGAGAGTTCCTACAGTTCTTCACTTTGTCTTGCACATTGCCAAACACATCTTGATTCCATTTCCGCAGCTCCTTCTTAACCTCCTTCAGCTTCTGGCAAAGAATATGGTAGGCGATCCAGGGAATTGAACCTTCCAAGCTTCTTTAACTACCTCAAGGAAATTTGAATGCTTCATCCACATGTTAAAGAAATTGAAAGGCTTACGACCAGATTGGATAACCTTAGAAGAGTGGGCGACCAACATGGAGTGATCAGAGAAATAAGAAGCTAAGTAGTCTATAAAAGCTTCGGGGAAAATAGATAACCAGTGATCATTAATCATGCACCTATCCAGTCTAGCAGCAATCCTTCTATCTCCCAAGGAGCAGTTATTCTGGGAAAGAATGTTCCCCACAAATTTCATATCTATAAGGCTAGCACTAGTAATCATGTTGTTAAAGGAATTAAGCATATTAGTGGGTATTGGATTACCTCCAACTTTCTCAGAAGCATAACGAACATAGTTGAAATCACCCATAATAATCCACGGAGCACTCCCAACAGTAGCAATAGAGTGGTTGACAATGTTATTCCAGAAAGAATGTCTATCTTGCTGAAGATTGGATGCATAGATCGCAGACAAAAAGAACTCCAAACCAGTTTCCAAAGACGTCCCCACAATTCACATGTTTACACTTTTACATTTAATTGTCGTGACACATAGTCCAAACCACCATATAGAAGGACACACATAACACATACACATACCCATCACCTAGGCAACACAGTGACGAATCTTGGTTAACTGCGCAGAACCGGGAGAAGCCCTCTCCACCCTAACCAGTGGTACTTGTCCACCTCCAGGATTTCATCCTAATGCCCATAGGATATCACAACACATGAGCCTTCCCATAGGGACTTTACTATAGTATGGCTCCACAGCCCTCTATGGTAGCAGTGTCAATATCGGCACAATTTTTCACATTATCACATTTCACTTTAATCACATGTTCACATTATACACATGCACTAATTTACACATTTACATGTACTTCAAGAATTTACACATGCTTCAGTTTATCTAACACAAGGTTACTGTTTCACAGTAGTAAAATTAACTATAACAGAGTTCAATTATGCTGTAAAACACTAAATCTTTACATAGTTCATTTCACACACACTTAATCATGGTTTAATACCCTTATTCAAACAATCAGTATCCAAAGTTACCAAAATAGTGCAAAATTTTTATCACAGGTTCTAACCAGGTAACATGTCACATGCTCATTTTTCAAAATTTTCAGATCTGTAAACTAATTATAATAATTAAAATAGATTCCAGGTATATTTAAAAACAATTTCAATTACACATGGTACACAGTAAAACAGCCATGCCTAATAGTTTGAAAACCTGAAAATAGTCAACATATGATCATGGAAAAATTATGAAACCCTAATATACCATGGATCTATTTATTCAGGATTTATCATGGTCAGATCATGCTCATTATTCATTTACAAAAATTTTAATAAATAACACTATGTAAGGAAATTTGACCTATCCTCATGACATGACCTAATGACTGTACTTGACAACATAAAATTTTCACAGCTTGAACATACACCCAGAAATCCGACAAACATGCCACAGAGATCAAAATAGCCATTTGTAAAGAAACTGAAGAACTTGGCGGCAAAGGGGTTGCCGCCAACCGGGGTTAATGGCACAAGATATTGCCGCTAACTTAGGATCTTAACGGCAG